>JASDQU010106185.1:120695-133033 GCA_032191745.1 Picea mariana
TTGGTGATATAAAAGTAACAATGGAAATCTGAAGACATGAATCCGCCAAATCCCGCACCTAGACATTTTCTGAAAATCAAGTAAGTAAATAAAGGGAAAGCAGAGGGCAAAGGAGAAAGTGGATGGCAATTTTCAGAAGTGGGAATTGTCGTAAGAAAGCACCATTGATAGTCTTAACAGTAACTATGGAGTTCATTAAACATGTTAGCAGGTTCTTCAATCAAGGAATAGATACAGCGAGCGGTGTTTATAGTTTCCAGGATCTGTTTGTATAAGAGAAGCGTCAAAAAGTTACAAGAAAATCAATTTTTGGATGTTTAAGTAAAGTTTTTGTACTGTTAGCTTCACCGCAAGTATAACAACGATGAATTTGAATTTTAATGTCCTCTCGTTCATATGATTGTTCCATTAGACTTTGCATAGTATATATTCTTTTATTTCAATTTGTTTGCTAATTTGTAGATCGCGAAAGTTCGGGTGTTGTTTGCAGGCGGTGGAACAATGGAAACGCAATATTGAACCCGCCTATCCGGTAACTCACCTATTCGGAAAACTACGAGCCAAAAAGTTTGTACAATATGAAACGGGGAAGCAGTCGGCCATGCTGGTGATATTAAAGTAAGTGAAATATGAAGACGTGAATCCACCAACTTCTGCACCTAGAAATTTTTCGAAAAACGAGTAATACATACTAAATATGTACTTATATAAAGTATGGACATGAGATTTTATAGAGAATGTACGGATCCCACATTCCATACTTAGCCACTTTTTGGATCGCGGGTTCTCGGGCTGGCGGGCTCAAAATTGGGCCTTTATTGTTCCGTGCCCTAAAAATAGCACCCAGAATTCCGAGATATACAAATTGACAAGCGGACTTGTGGGTTGGATAGCTTAACATTGCACTTCTATTGTTCTGTGTCCTCCAAACAACACTCGGATTTTCGCGATATACAAATTGACAGACGGACTCCAGGGCTGGCGGGATCAAGATTACGATTGTTTACGGATGGTTATCCCTATCAACTATCTAACATTATCTAAAAACATTATTTTCAATACTAAATTATTAATATTAAATATTGATATTGTACAATTTAATTAGACAAAAAAGTTTGTACAATATGAAACGGGGAAGCGGTCGGTCGGGTTGGTGATATAAAAGTAAGTGAAATCTGAAGACGTGAATATGCCAACTTCCACACCTAGAGATTTTCCGAAAAACGAGTAATTCATACTAAATATGTACTTTTATAAAGTATGGACATGAGATTTTTTAGAGCATGCACAGATCCTGCATTCCATACTTAGCTACTTTTTGGATCGTGGGTTCTCGGGCTGGTGGACTCAAAATTGGGCCTCTATTGTTCCATGTCCTACAAATGGCACCCAAAGTTTTGCGATATACAAATTGACAGGCGAACTTGCGGGCTGGATGGCTCAACATTGCACTTCTATTGTTTTGTGTCCTCCAAACAGCACTCGAAGTTCTGCAATATACAAATTGACAAACAGACTCCAGGGCTGGCGGACTCAAGATTACGATTGTTTACAGATGGTGATCTCTATCAACTATCTAACATTATCTAAAAACATTATTTTCAATACTAAATTATTAATATTAAATATTGATATTGTACAATTTAATTACATAAAATTATTAAAGGATGTTAAATATCTTATTTAAAAGAAAAACCCTCGTACTTGGAAACTCGCGATCCAAAAAGTTCGTACAATATTGAAGTGGTCGGTCGGGCTGGTGATATAAAAGTAAGTGGAAATCTGAACACGTGTATCTGCCAACTTCCACACCTAGAAATTTTCCGAGAAATGAGTAATACATACTAAATATGTACTTTTATAAAGTATGGACATGAGATTTTATAGAGCATGTACGGATCCCTCATTCCATACTTAGCCACTTTTTGGATCGTGGGTTCTCGGGTTGGCGAGCTCAAAATTGGGCCTCTATTGTTCTGTTTCCTACAAATAGCACCCAGAGTTCCGCGATATACAAATTGACAGGCGGACTTGCAGGTTGGCTGGCTCAACATTGCACTTCTATTGTTTTGTGTCCTCCAAACAACACTCAGAGTTCTGCGATATACAAATTGACAAACGAACTCCAGGACCGGCGGGATCAAGATTGCGATTGTTTACGGATGGTCATCCCTATCAACTATCTAACATTATCTAAAAACATTATTTTCAAATACTAAATTATTAATATTAAATATCGATATTGTACAATTTAATTACATAAAATTATTAAAGGATGTTAAATCTCTTATTTTTTTAAAAATGAAGGAAACAAAACAAATCTTTTTTAAATTCTATCACTGCAAGCATAACAACGACCAATTTGAATTTTAAGGGCCTCGTGTTAATATGATACCACAATTGGACTTCGCACATTATATATAGTTTATTATAATACAAAACGGGGAAGCGGTCAGTCGGGTTGGTGATATAAAAGTAAGTGAAATCTGAAGATGTGAATCCGCCAACTTCCGCAATTATAAATTTTCCGAAAAACGAGTAATACATACTAAATATGTACTTTTATAAAGTATGGACATGAGATTTTATAGAGCATGTACGGATCCCGCATTCCATACTTAGCCACTTTTTGGATCGCGGGTTCTCGGGCTGGCGGGCTCAAAATTGGGCCTCTTGCTCCATGTCCTACAATTAGCACCCAAAGTTTCGCGATATACAAATTGGCAGACGGACTTGCGGGCTGACTGGCTCAACATTTCACTTTTATTGTTCTGTGTCCTCCAAACAACACTCGGAGTTCCACGATAAAAAAATTGACAGACGGACTCCAGGGCTGGTGGGCTCAAGATTGCGATTGTTTACGGATGGTGATCCCTATCAACTATCTAACATTATCTAAAAACACTATTTTCAATACTAAATTATTAATATTAAATATTGATATTATACAATTTAATTACATAAAATTATTAAAGGATTTTAAATATCTTATTTAAAAGAAAAACCCGCGTATTCGGAAACTTGCGATCCAAAAAGTTTGTACAATATGAAACGGGGAAGCGGTCGGTCGGGCTGGTGATATAAAAGTAAGTGGAAATATGAACACGTGTATCCGCCAACTTTCACACCTAGAAATTTTCCAAGAAACGAGTAATACATACTAAAAATTTACTTTTATAAAGTATGGGCATCAGATTTTATAGAGCATGTACAGATCCCTCATTCCATACTTAGCCACTTTTTGGATTGCGGGTTCTCGGGTTGGCAGGCTGAAAATTGGGCCTCTATTGTTTTGTGTCCTACAAATAGCACCCAGAGTTCCACGATATACAAATTGACAGGCGGACTTGCGAGTTGGTTGGCTCAACATTGCAATTATATTGTTCTGTGTCCTCCAAATAGCACTCAGAGTTCCGCGATATACAAATTGACAGATGAACTCCAGGACTGGCGGGCTCAAGATTGCGATTGTTTACGGATGGTCATCCCTATCAAATATCTAACATTATCTAAAAACATTATTTTCAAATACTAAATTATTAATATTAAATATTGATATTGTACAATTTAATTACATTAAATTATCAAAGGATGTTAAATCTCTTATTTTAAAAAAAATGAAGGAAACAAAACAAAGCTTTTTTAAATTCTATCACCGCAAGCATAACAACGACCAATATGAATTTTAAGGGCCTCTTGTTGATATGATAACACAATTGGACTTCACACAATATATATTTGTTTATTTCAAATTATTTCAGGAGATTAATTTTACCAAGTTCATCGATCAAGGAAAAGTGCTAAAACAAGCCACATACTACATTTGCGTCACAACGCCATACAAATTGACAGGCGGAGTTGCGGGCTAGCTGGCTAAAAAATTGCAATTCTATTGTTCTGTGTCCTCCAAACAACACTCGGAGTTCCGGGATATACAAATTGACGGACGATGCATACAGCCAGGAACTAACTAAACTCCAAACAGGCCACAAGCAAAATCCCACAAGGTTCCATGGAGTAGCACACATCGACCTTTGCATCAAACAATTTGATATACAAAGAAAAGATGTCGAGACATTGGTTTTCTCTTACATATGGTATATGTTCCCACGAGAAAATAACCGAGGCCATGGGATATATGGGGCTTGTTGCCATGCTTCCCATTTTTGGACCGAACAATCTTATGTGCATGCAATCTCAAGTACTCGAGTCCGACGAACATTCATCTGGGTGTTGAAGAAATATTACAGAGACACATGAGATATTTTTGTTTCCTGCCAAAGGTTGATATGTTTTTTTTTTTCTTGTCTTTTTTTTATTTTTTTCTTCTTCAGCTGATATGCAATATTGCATTGTCCTCATTTAAGGTAAATTTGCTTTGTATCTGAAAGTCGTGCAGCATGTAGACACTGCTTTCCTTTTTCTATAGGTATGCTTCATACAACAATTCTGCCAACCTAGGAAGCACATATTGTAACAGAAGCTTACTAATTGTACAATGCATGGTTGTGTTGCCCATGGTTCAGATGGCAGCATTGAGGCAATGTCCATATATATATAGACATTTTTCACCTCATTGCAGACAATCAATTGTATCATCACTTATCAAAGCAGAAGCAGAAGCAGGAGAGTTGCATTTCACACATACAGGCTCAAAGGGGGTCGAGTACGCATTCGCTGCAACCAAAACACCTTCAACCTGGAAACGCGAGCATATGAATTAATACATTGAACAATATAATACACAACTACACCCCCCCCTTAAAAAAAAATAAAAAATAAAACAAGCCGCATAAATTTGGTGAAGGCTATTTGTATAAGAAAAGTGAGGATGATTTTGTGGATGTATACGCACAACAGTTGTAGATCTAGCTAGTTTCTTTAGATCCTATACTATGTTTGTTCGCAACTCTGTTACAAATGTTGCTTGGATTGTGCGAAAGATCCTTTCTCTAACATACCTTTTCTTTGTTATATTTTTGAAGTGCATAAGTGGAAACTTCCCTTTATGCAATTGTTGTTCCATTGACGAAAACAAATTTGAATAGGTATCGAACAATTGCAGCTGCAACATGGAACAGTGCAATATTTGTGTAACTTACCCGAGATACATGCACATGCGAAAGTAAAGGACAAAACTGAATATGGAAAATGGTACCATTGCCTTGTCACTGTCAAACTCTCCATCCTTTATATAGAGAATGTGTTGCGAGCCAAGTTTTCTTGCCAGTGTGACAAATGCGCCAATGGTTTCGATTGGGTAAATATCACTGCTCTGTGCAAGCTGGTTGATAGTTGCGTCTGGGATGAAACAATATTATGAACAAACAGCGATAATTTTTCCCACAATACTTGTTTCATTGAGAGAAATAATTCAATTACAATCACCACGGTCATATACTGTTTTGGGCAATATATTAAAATTTGTAATGGATATCCCATTACCTGACAATATCTTTTCTACATGTTTCTGGACAAGTTGTGTAGGAATAGTCAGTGTGACTGTCATCATGGCCTCCTTTTCTGTCATGTCAGCATGCATAATGGATCTATTTTTGTTTTCCTTGTCCAAGTAGGTGCTATAGACAACCATTATGTCCCCCATGAACACTTGTCCAGTTCGGCGGCTGTTTAAGCCCTCTATTGATAGTACTTTGGGTGTTACAACTCTAGACCTGGTGACAATTTTTGAACAAGAAAACTAAAGTGAATGGTAGTGTGCATTTTTTTTTTGTATTATTTTTTCACTAGCATAAATCTACAAGTAGACGCATATCTTCAATGAACTATGGAACCATAGTTTTGCAACCACACCTCTTAGTCTGCGGAACCTGTGTTATGTTCGACGTCTCGCTTGTACTTGTTGATACTTCTTGTGAACTACAAACCATGTATTGCAGATGACATCAACATATTCACCATGCCATAGATGTATAAATAGATGAGGATATTTGTTTGGTAAACATACTAGGAACAAAATGTATGCATCTTAATCTTTGGCCTTGTCAGTCTGCTGATGTCTGGGATGACTCTAGTCCAACTTTTTCTGATGCAAGCATGTGTAGATGAACATCAGAAGGAATAAACAAGCATATGCATTGTATATTGTCCATAATAGTTCTTAATGTCACATGCAGGGTGGGAGGAGATGGAATATGAAATAGGGTGTCAAGGAATATACTCATGAAACATGAGGACCCGAGCGTAAAATTGTATGCCTCTGATTTTTTGACTGGAAAAATGTGTAACAGTAAACAGGGCGTGATGGCGGGGCATGATGACCAATCTGTATATCACGGACCCCCAGAAGCCAGGGGAGCAATCTTGAACCCACCAACCAGTGCACCAAGGCATTTTCGGAAAGACCACTAAGCAGAGAAATTAGAAAACAAAAGGGATAATAGAAAATGGAAAAAGTAGAAATGGGGAGGGCAGAAAGGCCCATTGCTGCCAAGTCATTGTTTTCTAGTCTAATATTATATGCCCCCACCCAGTTTGTATATTTAATTTACCAGCACAGTTGGTATACCTTTTCGAAGATTGTACCACAAAACCCTTTGTTTTTTCACAGAACAATTCATCTTCGTGTCCAACCAACCTATTTCTTCCAAGGTAGAAACATCGAATATACAATGGACATAAAGGCAAGTTAGTATGAAGACAAACATGTAAAAGAAAGAAAACAGTTCTATTTATTCCAATGTAACAACAAACATAATACGATTCACATGAGAATACACAGAAAGATACGTAGTATATACATACAGGTAAACCTAAAAAATTATATTTGAAGGAAGAAAAGAACAAAAAAAAAAGGGAGCAAAACAGTAGAACAAGCACAACAAATATACAGATAGTAAATGAAATACTGAACTTTGGAATATGAAATAAGAGTATAGGTATCCACCTCTGTAACTCCTCATCTACATTCCTGCCAAAGAGTCCATCATCCTCTCCAGCCATTCTGTTTGTTTAAATGTAGCAATGCAAGAAAAATACAATGGACATGAAGGAGGTTAGTATCCAGGAAGACATGTAATGAAGATAAGTTATTATGTAGGAAGGTACACAACATCTACATACAATAAACTAGGTGAACACATATACAGACAATAAATGAAATACAAAACAACGCAATATAAAATAACAGTACAAGCATGTACCTTTCTATCTCCTCTTCAACTGATGCAGTCAAGACTCCGTCGTTTTCTCCAACTATTTTGTTTGTTTGAATGTGGGAACGCACAAAATACAATGAACATGAATGGAAGCTGGTATGCACCAAAGAACAAGTAATATGTACATACAGTAAATGAGACTCAATGAATAGAATAAAAGATAGGCAGAAACATTAACCTTTTCACTTCTCCATCCATAGATGTAAATATGTAATTTTTTTCCCTGCCCAAAATATATTACAAGCCACAAAATATTACGAAATTGCATGGCCGTAGCTAAACGATTTTTGGTTTTCCGTGGAAAAGTATCCAGATATGCTTCCACCCATGAAAATACCTATTCTTTATCCTCTACACAGACTGTTGTGCCCACGATACAAGATTTTGGTTTTCCGTGGCAAACTACCCAGATATGCTTCCAGACATGGAAATATAATTTTGCAGTATATTTGTTGTACATATCATATCTCAAGTACAAGACAAATTGTATCGTGGGCACACCAGTTTGTGTAGAGGATAAAGAACATGTATTGTCATATGGACACATTTCACCAGACATGGTTTATAAGTGCATCTTGCATATGTTTTATTTTAACAAAAAAACAACGGATATTGCAATTTCACATGTACTTCTCGAACTATTTTTCATGCAACTATTTTCTATCATGTCAACACTGAAGCACCAACAAAATCTCACAACAGAACATATATTGACCTCGCCAGAAAGGGCAAATAACACAACCGCATTTCCACTCGTCGGTGCAGGGGATGAACACCGTAAAGCGCCCAAAAAATAATAATAATACAAAAAAAAAAACAGCTCCAACTGCCGGCGCAGGACCCCAACCCTACAAAGCCAAAGAAAACAGCAAGCACCAAACCAGCGAGAAAGCACGAATGGCCCAACTGTAGCTCCAGGGCCCCAAATCGTAAACTTGAGCCAAACAAACACAACTAGAAACCGACGAACCAATGAACCAGGGAACAAGCAACAACCACCGAACCAGTAAACAACATATGTATCTCCAACGATTACGAAACTGCAGCTGAAGCACAGAAGGAACTGGAAACATATGACGAGCATTCCAGTATAAATAAGCAAACATTGTTACTTGCAAACTGCAAACACTGAACAACAAAGAAGGTAGAAGCACAGGTCGAATTGTGAACCAAACAACAACAACAAGCAACAACTGACGAACTAGCGAAGAAGAAGCACTCACCAAACTAGTAAACAATGTATGTAGCTTCAACGATAACGAAGTTGCATTGCAAGGCTAGAAGAAGGATGAAACATACAATGCCTATTCAACTGGCGGTGGACAACAATATTGTCCAAAATCACTGCAACATTGTATGGAAAATTTCGAGCAAAAATGTACTCCGAGAAGCGTATTTAGATAAACATTTAAGGTTGTCAGGTTGTCTAAGGGCCTTGCAGTATGCAAACATTTAAGTTGTCAGGCCTGTTGGAGGACCTCGCGTCATGTAAACATTTAAGTTGTCAGGCCTATTCAAGCACCTCAAAAAAAGTGTCAATACATTTCAATACAAATACATTCGGCAGGGACTAATAATAGTAGCACAAATAAAATAAAAATCACAATACAAGGTTATAAACTTTGGAATTATCGATCACTATAAAGCTTGGATATCTAAACATTTCAATATGATCAGTACAAATAAAAAAAACATCGTGTATGATCTAAGACAATGCTACCAGAAAATGCTAAGACAAACATTCGAACTAATGCTAGCATTAATCCACCTTCGAGTAATGCATAAGAAAATATATGATTCAAAAAAACCGTATACGATCAAATACTTTGGATATGCCAACATATATAACAATGGGAATAGCAAAGCGAACAATAAGACCTCCAATCTATTATCCAGTCAAATTATGACATATATGATACTTTTTATTATATAAAAATCAATGTTTTTAGTTCCCTAGTTCCAACAATAGATATTATGGAAATATTTGTGATCAAGAACAAACTAATATGAAGTCAACGAATTATCGAATGCATTTTTGTTGTTTTTGAAACATAGAAAAAACAATACAACCCCAACACCCCAACACGATTATTCACTTAGGTTTGTACTCATCACCCAATTATCTTTATTGCAACACAAATAAATCCGTGTCTACAAAAGATGATAATACGCTACTCAACATTTCATCCCAGGCTTTCATCCACAACAACCTATGCCATCGGCTCTGCCACTATGGATTGGATTTCTTTCTCTTCAGTACTGCCTATTGGAGGACTCAACATATGAGAAGGGTGCCTTATAGAGGAAAGGGTAGACCCCATGATCGGCTCCACTAGAAATTTTGGCAATTGCAGACCTCAACCATGAAGTCATCAGGGTCATGGATGAATAGTTGATCCACGTATATCCCTCCTTCCACCACGTTTCACATATTTCATGTTCATCTCTTGCATCTTTCTCTCCACACCCTGCACATCCTCGCACTGTAATTCCAAACAAGTGGAAAATCTAAGCATAATCTACATCTACAGAGATGATCAATACCATATTATAATCACAATGTGGTTGTAAATATACAATATAAATCTGAATCTGAATCTGAAAGCATATATGAATTTGAATCTGTAAGCATATATGAATCTGAAAATGGGATAGAATATAATAACAATAATATACCTGAAAGGTGATGTGATTATCTCTTGGATTGATTTCACTTTTCTTGAGTAGACTGTTCGGGTCCACAGATTTCAAAAGATGGATGCCTATTCCATAATTAAATAACCTGCATCGTTAACAAAGATAGAGAACACAATCCATTAAAAACAAATCACAAACAGCTTGGTCTGCATATACGATAGGATCGCAATGGACAATATATTATACTTACCAGGCTCCATTAAATTCAAACGATCTGGGTCCCTTGACATGAACAAAATCGAGAACGTTTTCATAAAATTTGATGAAATACTCGATCAATCTGCAAACAAAAGAAATATGGTTGAAATAATTTAGTGACAGGGCTCCAACTCTGGATCCTGCATTCTCAATGGAGTTCACCATTTTTGCAAATTTAATATGGCCCGATGATCAGACAAGAGAGATTTCCCAATATATATGCGAGAAGGTTTGATCAAAGAAGAAGATATAGTATCCTATGTATCCTTTCAATATCCTAGAAGTATAATTCAAAAAGTCCATTTACTATCCAAAAGCATTCAAACCTACCACAAAAATTTAAATATTTCGCTTTAAAACTTAGATAGTTTTTCCTCCCTGCTGCGCATGTTGCAAAATTCTCACAATATTTCCTATTCAAGATTAACCAGAAATTTGACATTCTGCGCATATGATTTCTTTGTGTGTACGGTATGCTTAAATCCAAGATGAGAAATATGAACTTACCTTTACTGTTCTCGCATTGTAATCAAATACAAATGTTGATACAAAATGTCACATCAAAAAAATTATGGACAGACTGTCAAACAAAACCCAGACGAGGTTATGTTATGGGATTCAAAACCAAAAATAGATACTTTCAAGGATCTTGTATCTTTTCATCTAACATGGACTCATATATTTCCCACTCATTTGTAGTCTTCCCAATGTCGCCTCCTTCCCATTTCGGAGCATGAGAACAGTCTGGGGATTCCCACTGCTCGTTCCAAGAGAAAAATCCATCTTATTTCAAATTTGAAAATGCGAGGCAGATGGAGTAATGTACAACTCGTCCATGAGAAAAAATAAAGCTCATTTCAAATTTGAAAATGGGCGAATGGGCGTTCATGGAATTCTAAAATGAGTGATCACAACCTTGAGTGTTCATGGTGTTTTGTGTTACAATGTCTAGTTGAGTGAGCCACCGGAGGATTGTTGGGAGTAGGAAAAGGTGGGAGCATGGATGCACGACGACAGGGATGGATGCAGATGGATGCATGAGGTAGCATATGGGAGCATGGTGTTGCATGGCCATCCAGTGGATGAGACATGTCGTCATACAAGGAAGAAGGTGGAAGACAACAGAAATGGAAACTGAAACGACCTTCGGCCTCTGAGGGTGGAAGTCCTTGAACTAAGGGCGAACGTCGAGGGTGGTGACGGGATGGTCATGATCCATGGTAGTATAGTTAAAAAAAGGTTGTATGGTGGCATAGTCCTTGCCAATTGGAAAATAAATATATGTTGTTGAGTGGAAAACATTTGGTAAACAATGAGGCTTAATAAAAGTAGATGCATAGATAATGAATTGTCTTTGTGAAAAGATAATTTATATAATAAAGAAAAATAACATTATTGTTTATGCTATAGTGATGACAATAAGTATAAAACTTTGTAAAAATGAGCAAAAAAAAATTTGTTCAATGTCAAATAAAACATATTAAAAGACCAATGAGGAGGTTAGTAAGAGGTTTGCATATGCAAGAAGCCATTTAAAATGTTTCTACTATAAATATTTAGCATTAAAYTTTGTAGAAATAAGCAATGTAAAATATTTAGAGYTATATTCATGCAAATAGMTACTTGTCAATGTTATTAACARTAGAATATTATTATGCATATGCATATGTCTAACAAATCAATTTTTTTAATGTATATATGTATATTAAAAATAAATGTTAATCATTAATTTAATAAAAGTTAATTATACATGTTATTAATACAAGAACCAATGTAATGTGTTTGGAATTTAGGATAAGGAGTAGCAACTACAAAAGTTGGAACAAGTTTGAGATGCTATAGGTGTGCAAGGGGAATAAATAAGGAGTTCAAAAGTTTCATATATTTTTCTTAAGAGAAGGAAAAACATTTTTTCTAGATCAATTATGAATGATTTATTATTTTTTAAAATCAATTGTCAAACGGTACCTGATTTTTAACTTATTGATTTTATTTTTTAATACAAAGGTTGGTAAAACACAGCCTAAGCAACTATATAAAGGAGAGCATATGTATCATTTTTAATAAATAAAAATAGATAACTTTATAACATCAAAATATTAGTAAAACATTTTACCTATAAATTATAATAGTCGTAATGAGCAACGATCCTCACTCATTGTTTTATTGAAACCACCTAAAAAGTTTTAAATATTTTGTTATTGATTGTTTCCAGTGAACAGTCTTTGTTTGATTTAAAAATATAGGCCCAACCTCGGAAATTAA
>JASDQU010106185.1:164726-181538 GCA_032191745.1 Picea mariana
CATAAGTGTAGAACTCACTATTGTAAAGTAGTACAGAAAGACGTGCTGAACAAAAACAAACATGAGGAGCCAGTTGGAATAGGTGGGTGGCCACTAATATCCACCTGGATCAATCCTCCCCACTTAAAAAGCAATGGTCTCCATTGCGTTGAGTTCCCCCATCAGGTGAGGACAATTTTTCTCAATTTGGTTCTGGGTGATCCACTTGCCTTGGTGTAGGAGTTGCCCTACCTTGACAACCTGATAAAGCTGGATCCGCTACTGGCGAGTTCCCTTGACCCGTGTGTCCACAATCTGATCAGTGGATGCTTGTTCCATGTAGTTAGGGTTGAGCTCTGTTGGTGTCATCTGTTCGATGATCTCAGAGGTGTCCAATAATGGTGGAAAATATGGCTGAAGGTGGTCCACATTGAATACTGGATGCAGAACAAGGAAGGGTGGAGTGTTGATCTCAAAAGCATTTCTACCCACATCCTTAGTGATAATGTAAGGCCCATAATGAAGGGGTCGAACCTTTTGACGGGGCCCAGTGAGACGCTCCTTCTGAAAATGTAACTAGACTTTGTCACAAATCTGAAACTGGTGCGGTACCCTGTGTTTATCATGGCGCTGCTTATACTTAGCATTGGATTTCTGAAAAATCTCCTGGACCTGTTGGCGGATGTGCTAAATCCACTCAATGAATCTAGTGGCTTTGTTGATCCCAGACTGATCAGGGGAAGAGTATGTCTGTGCGGTGGAAAGAGGAAGTGCAACATCAATGGGTCCCAAGTTGGAATCCCAGACCCACCTGAAATGGGCTATGGCCGATGGAACTATGGAGAGCCCTGTTGTAGCTGTGTTGGAAATATGAGAGACTCTCGTCCCATGTACAAGGATGCTTAGAATTGTACATGCGCAAGATGTGCATAATCATCGGATTGAAGACCTTGGTTTGGCCATCGGTTTGTGGTGGAAAGAAGTGGATTTTGTGAGATTGGTGTCCAACAGAGACTAGAGACTAGACCAAAAGGTGTTGAGGAACCTGTTGTCTCAGTCAGAGATGATGGTCTGTGGTATCCCAAAGTGAACCCAAAATCGTTCGAAGAAGATCTTCACAGTATCTGCCACTGTGACATTCTTCTTACATGCTGTGAGGATGACCATCTTCGAAAACTGATCAATGACCACAAACATGCAGTCATTTCCATGCTTGGTGGACGACAAACCAGACATGTAATCCATGGAGATGGATTCCCACGGCTTCTCAAGAATAGGAAGAGGGGTGTATAAGCCTTGCTTCTTGATGGCTGGCTTGGCAATGGCACAGTAAGTGCAAGATCTGATATATTTTTTGACGTCCTGTCGAAGTTTTGGCCAATAAAAATGTTTCTTAAGAACGACCACAATTTTCTCTACGCCAAAATGTCCTGCCACCCAACTATAGTGGGATTCCCAAATCAGCTTTGCACACTCGCTTGTAGGAACACAGAGATGGCCCAGGTGGCATAAGAGTCCGTCCTGAATGTGAAAATCAGTGACAGTGGCGCCTGTACCCAAGAGCTGATATGTGGTGGCGAAGTACAGATCTTGCTGGTAAAGTTGGGGCCACTCCGATGTTTCATGTTCACATGAAAGGAGCACAATGGTAAGTGCAACCACAGTAGGTGAACTGAGGCAGTCAATGACACGATTGAAGATACTTGTCTTATGCTTGATGTTGAGATGGAACTGCTGCAGGTAGGTGGACCACTTATGATGGCAGCTGTTCTGCAATTTCCCCTGTGTCTATATGAAATGCAAAGGCTTGTGATCAGTGTGTATGATTGTCTCTTTTCTCAGAATGTAATATTTCCATTGACAGTAGGCTTGTACAATGGAATACATTTCCTTGTCATAGGTGGGGTATTTTTAGATAGTATTAGAGAGTGTCTCACTATGGTATGCCACCGGATGCTCGTGCTGAGTGAGAATTGCGCCCACAACATAGTCAGATGCATCAGTCTCAATCTCGAATGGTTGTTGCAGATCGGGCAAGGAGAGTACTGGAGTTGAGAACAAATGATGTTTCAGATCTTCGAATGTTCATTGCTGCTCCTTCCCCCACACGAACTTGGCCCTACCATCGCCCTTGGTCACGTGGCTGAGGGCCCAGGCAATATGGGAGAATCCCAATACGAACCGTCAATAAAAATTGGCGAGTCCTAAGAAGCTCCAAAGCTCGGTCAGTGTGGTTGGGGCTGGCCAGTCACGGATGACTTGGATCTTAGCTGGATCAACATGTACCCCATGCTCATCAACAATGTAGCCCAGGTATTGGACCCTATTCAAGCCAAAATAACATTTTTCCAAGTAAGCATAAAGCTTGTGCTGCCGCAGAGTGCTCAACCCTGCTGAATATGCCACATGTGATCCTCCCACGTTCTGCTGAATATGAGGATGTCATCCAAATATACTACCAAAAAGAAGTTGGTGAAGGGTCTCAATACATCGTCCATCAACCTCATGAAAGTGGATGGTGCATTTTTTAAGCCAAAGGGCATGACTAGCCATTCGTAGAGACCTTCTTTAGACCTGAAGGCTGTCTTCCAGACATTAGTTGGTTTGATGGGAACCTGATGGTAGCCAGAATTCAGGTCAATCTTGCTGAAGAAATTTTCCACCTTGAGTTGGTTAAGAAGGTCATCGATCCTGGGAATGGGGTAGTGGTTCCTGACTGTGATTTTGTTTAAGTCTCTCTAATCAATGCAGAGTCGCCAAGTCCCGTCCTTCTTCTGCACCAATACAATCAGGCTTTCGCAAGGGGAGGAGCTGGGTCTGATGTGCCCCTTTTGAAGAATCTCTTGGATCTGGCACTTGATTTTGTCATTCTCCATCAACAAGCGTCGATAGAATAGTCCATTAGGTAGAGGTGCGACGAGGGTTAGATCAATTGGATGCTTGACTTGGAAGTGTGTCGATACCCCTGTAGGTGACGAAGATGTCTCTGTATTCTTCCACGATCTCGTCCACTTGCTTCTGCTGTAAAGAGAGGCATTGTGTAGAGGCCACAGATGTGGCGACAACCTTCTTCTTACTGTGAGTAAGGATCACAAAGAAGATGAAATTTTCGGTCTGTGAAATGACCTTACTGCATTGATTAGCAGATATTAAAGAAATAAGAGCAGGTGTTGCCACCTCTGGGATCCTGTACAATTGTCTACCCAAAGTAATAATAACACTGCGGGGTCTAGAATCATACACAACATGACACTTCCACAAATATGGTTGTCCTAAAAGAACATCACAAACTTCACAGGGAGAAATATCACACAGTACCTCATCTTTGAAAGGCTTGATGTTGTAGGGCAGACGACACTGTTGGTTGACACAGAGATCTCTTCCTTGACGAAACCAACTGATGGTGTAGGGCTACAGGTGCGATGTCTTTGGCAGGTTCAGTTGCTGAATGACCTTTGCTGAAATCAAGTTCTTCTGGCTACCGCTATCGACAATGAAGTGAATCAGAGACCGCTTGACCCAGATCTGCGAGTGAAAGAGGTGTTCCCCTTCCTCTGATTCCTCTGGTTCTCTTGGCCAGAATTTGGTGGTAGCGACCGTGGCACTGGGTTCAACATCGATAATCCACTTCCCTCCTTCAAGATTTGACTCGGAATCAGAATTAACCTCTGACTTGGAAGCCTTCATCTCGGCCATGAGGGACTGCTTGGAGTGACATTCGTCGGTGTTGTGCCAAGGACTTTTATGGTACTCACACCATTTTCCCATGTCCTTCTTCATCTTCTCGTTGCCCTTCTTGTGTTGCAGCTTGGATGGATTGTCCTGAGGGTGACCATCATGAATTGGTCCCTTGCTGTGTGGGTTGGGGTTCCCTTTGCCCTGCTTCGGCTGTGAGGTGTTTGCAGATCCAAAATCTCGCCATTTCTGCTTAAATTTCTACTTGATCTTGACAACGTATCTATAAGCTGTGCCCAATGAGGCGAAGTACAAAAACTCCATTTCTGTTTGAATGTATCTATGCAAACATTTTCTTTATTTGAGCACCAGATGATGCTCATAATATTTGATACCCAATTTGGTGTGGAGGGTATGGAAAATATTGGTGAAGTCTGGTATTGTCTGGTCCCTTTCTTGACGTAGGGTGGTCCATCTGGTGTACTGGTCCTCGTAGCTTCCAACAGGGTAGTACTATTCTTTAATGGCGTCCCAAAAGGAATCCCATGTCAAGGCCACCATAAAAAGTGTAGATTCCTCCACAACTGTTTGCTTAGAGTAAGTATCCCACTAGTCTTTAACATGGGGAATGACCTCGAGGAGTGCAAAAGTGATATTTTCCCGATCGAAAAAATTATGGAATGAAAATTATCCTTCGAGCAGATTCAACCATTTATCTACAACATCCGCATCTATCAGTCCTTCAAATAATGGAATATAAAAATTTACCTGTACCTTGAAGGAGGTTGCATGGCCTCCTGATGAAAATGCTTCTCCCGTGGGAAACCATCAAAGAATCTGTGCGAAGTTGTCCATCATTTTGTTCCTTTGTTGCGCAAGGGCTTCCTCGAGAAACATTTTAATAGGATCTACTGCTCCATCATCTTTCTTTTTGTCTCCCATGGATTTTTGTCGGGCTCGGCGCGATCGATCTGGTAATGGCTCGATTGGTTCAAGTCCCAAATTCTTGTACCCAGACCTTGTCGGGGACATGCACGAAGAAAAGTAAATGAAGAGAATACCACTCTGATACCATTGATCTGGATTTAGGATTGAATGAACTGATTAAAAGAATGAATACAATAAACACAGAAATAGGAATCATAACACAAATATTCAGTGAACAATATCTTCTATTAAATAATGAAATAGGATGAAATTGTAAAACTGCAGAACTGAAACTTGCTCAAATGGTGGTAGCTATCTTTGAGAAGAGATGTGGCTGCTACACGCATCTGTTTGAGAAGAATGGATTACAATGAGGCTCCATAGGCCCTTTTCATATCACTCATGAATTCCAAAACCCTAGACATCCAAAAACATAACCCTAGAAGGTGAAATGCCAAAAGTCATGTGGGTCCTATGGGTAAGTTGGTGTAATTTGGTACCTCAACTTGCTAGGGTCATAAATTTTGCATACAACCTCCGTTTTAGGCGCGTGATCACCCGTTGGAAAGGTATTTCAGAGAGCTACACATTCCATCATCAGAATCTGACTCCGTCTACATTCTGATTGTGGCGAGCCAAAAAAACAATGTTTAGGGCTCCAATACAACCCTGAAAGTACATCAAGATGTGTTGACATGAAAACATACAAAATAAGCCAGTAAGATTAGGCGAGAGACCACCCGTATCCACCTGGAGAATGTGTGAGGCTTCAGACAACCCCAGAAGTGTAGAAATCACAATTATAAAGCAATATAGAAAGACGTGCTAAACAAAAACGGACACAAAGAGCCAGTTGGAATAGGTGGGTGGCCACCAATATCCACCTGGATCAGGAAGAGAAAAAAAGATCAGTTTGTGAGGGGTTAATCCAACAAGAAGCTAAATATAAAACATTAGGAAGAGCCAATAATAAAACATTGCGAAGAGAAAAGCGCGTAATGAACCTCAAATCTATTGTCCAATGAGATTATGAAGAATGGACTTTTCTTATTATATTATATATTTTTTAGTTTTTTATCTCGAACATTAGAGATTGAGAAAAAAAAAATAGTCAAATGCCAAACTAATATGAAGTCAACATTAAATTGAATGCTATTGTCCTTGACTTACCTTCGACAGGGACTAATAAGCTGAAGAAGAAGGTGGTGAGTTTGCATATATTGATCCTTTTTTTCTTCTTTTCTAATTATACATTTATCAACATTAATAAGACTTTATTATATTATTTAAAGATCTGTTGTGACTATTGATTTTCCTTTCCATTAGATTTTAATTTGTTATACAACTATAAGGGTTCAACACATATTTCAATGCAAATGCCCGCAATGCAACAATAATAAAATAGTATGTTTTAAAGCAGAAGAAAAAGATTATCTCTAATGTTTCAAAGAAAATTGTTGTTTGAATAACAAAGGTATTGGGAAACTTGAATTAGTTTCTTGCAATTAAAGGTTGATGATTAAAGTAGGTTGAGTTACAATGTGACCTTTGAGATTAAATATAGTAAAATGAAACACTTATATGCATATTGAGCTATTTATTTGTTTTTTTTTAAATGATAGTTAAACAATAATTATAATATTTTGTTTTTTTTTAAATGATAGTTAAACAATAATTATAATATTTAGGATTTAAAGTTTTTATAATTCTTTACTTGAATTTATAATCTTGTATTTAAAATGTTTGTTAGATTATAAGGTTTACTTATATATTAATATTAAGTTGTTATGCATTGAGTTATAGTTGAATGATGATTGAGACAATTACTCAATGGTTTCCTCTCGAATAAGTAGTTAAATCTAATAACCATTTACAATCTCTCTACATAAAAAAGCATTCAATAAGAAGTAGTTAAATTTAATAACCATTTATAATCTCTATAAAAGAAGCATCCAATAAAAAATAGTTAAATCTAATAACCATTTGCAATCTCTATAAAAGCTGGCAATCTCTATAGTTTCCTCTAGAATGAGAAGTAGTTAAATCTAATAACCATTTACAATCTCTATAAAAAAAGGCATCCAATAAGAAGTAGTTAAATCTAATAACCATTTACAATTTCTATAAAAGAAGCATAAAATAATAAATAGTTAAATCTAATAACCATTTGCAATCTCTATAAAAGCTGGCAATCTCTATAGTTTCCTCTCGAATAAAAAGTAGTTAAATCTAATAACCATTTGCAAGCTGACAAGATAGATCTATGCTCACTTGCTCGTGACAACGAAGGCTTGGGATTCCATGCAAACAAGAGTTGATAATCTCGCTAGGATTCCACACGATGATGGATATCATGATCACTAGGATTATGCACAAGATTAATTGTAAGCATCTTATTTTCACAAAGAAATCTGATAAAATTTGAAGCCGTCCAACAAGAGCCGTTGATGAACAGAGGGACACGTGGAGAGCATATATTTACTACGGAGAAAAGTCACTTTGGAGGAGTTGGAGCGTGAAGGCACGGGAACTCACAGAAGCCCGAAGTCGAGAAGGGGGCTAGCTTGAGGTTCTAATCGTGGTCATAAGGAAAAGAGGAGCCTAGAAGAGGAGTTGGCGCTCGTCATTTTAAAAGTTACTAGAAGCGCTCGGAAGAGGCCGTGCGGGGGGACCAAACCTGTTTGGGTAACAACAAGGGACCTGTGTGAATTAATTCCTGGATCTAGCAGAGGCTTGAAGAGCTGATTCAGCTCAAGTATTTGAAGATCCTTGATTAGGAGGTTGCACAACCCCTAGGAAGGAGGGGTCCTGCATCAAAAGGCGGATAGTCGATCCCAATACAAAAGGATAATGAAGGTTTTGTCTACTGCAGAGCCTTCATTACAACATTGTTAGAGCAATGATTATTTGCTTCATTGTCTATCAAGGATTAGTTCAAGAAGCTAATAATTAAACAAAGGAAGAGCGAAAAATATCAGTCTGTGAGGGATTAATATAACAAGAAGGTAAAGATAAAACATTAGGAAGAGCCAATAATAAAACATTGGGAAGAGAAAAGCATGTAATAAGACCTCAAATCTATTGTCCAATGAGATTATGAAGAATGGACTTTTTTTTATTATATAATGTTTTTTTTAGTTTTCTATCTCGAACATTAGAGATCGAGAAAAAAATAATAGTCAAATGCCAAACTAATACGAAGTCAACATTAAATTGAATGCTATTGTCCCCGATTGACCTTTGACATGGACTCATAAGCTGAAGAAGAAGGTGATGAGTTTGCATATATTGATCCCTTTTTTTTTTCTAATTACACATTTATCAACATTAATAAGACTTTATAATATTATTTAAAGATATGTTGTGACTATTGAATTTCCTTTCCATTAGATTTTAATTTGTAAAACAACTATAAGGGTTGAATACATATTGCAATGCAAATGCCCACATTGCAACAATAATAAAAGAGTATGTTTTAAAGCATAAGAAAAATATTATCTATAATGTTTCAAAGAAAATTGTTGTTTGAATAACAAAGGTATTGGGCAACTTGAATTTGTTTCTTGCATATTAAGGTTGATGATTAAAGTAGGTTGAGTTACAATGTGACCTTTGAGATTAAATAGTGTAAAATGCAACACTTATATGCATATTAAGCTATTTTTTTTTTTTTTTTTTTATGATAGTTAAACAATAATTATAATATTTAGGATTTAAAGTTTTTATAATTCTTTACTTGAATTTATAATTTTGTATTTAAAATGTTTGTTAGATTATAAGGTTTACTTATATATTAATATTAAGTTGTTATGCATTGAGTTATAGTTGAATGATGATTGAGAAAATTACTCAATAGTTTCCTCTCAAATAAGAAGTAGTTTTCGTCCAAGATTTCAAGCTCTCGATGACTTTGTGGAACGATTTTTCAATACATAGAGACTTGTAATTCTGAACTTTAATGTAGTGTTTTGTTTCACCTCAGTAAATGCATAGTGCAAGTTATTTTCGTGTTCATGAATTTGGAGTTCAAGTTCTCTCTGAATTCTTGCAAAAGCGTTCCTTCCTATCAAAGATCAAACCAGATCAAACTTGTTCCTTTCATGATAAGTGAACATGAGACAAGCATTTAAATTGGGTCATCCAAAATGTGGCTTTCATTGACTTAAGAAAATTTGACAAAAGTATTTTAATAATGAGCTTAAGAAATTCCATTTTTCAATTGAGAGGGGGAAAATATTTGGGTTTACATTTTTTTCACTTATTTTTGAGTGTTTACATTTCCATAATAATTTGTTTGGTTGATTGTAAGCATGGTTTCATTAGAGAAATACTTTGGTCTCAATTTCCACAAATGAAAATGAACAAATCCCCAAAGCCATCATTGGCCTTACTCTCACACAATTAGAGTTACATCACGTAGATATGGAGAAATCATCGAAGGAAATATAGGATACGCTGAATGGATTGTTTGGAGCACTAGCGATAAATGCAAAGTTTTTTTTGAAGCTAGAGTTATTTAGTTTTAAGATGTCAACTGAAATTACCATGATAGTCACATAAACAATCCGAGATCTATTCTTAGACAATTAGCATAAGGTCAAGGCTACAATAGATGAAGAGGACACCAAGGCCATTTTGTTAAATAATGTACCATCTAAATACAACAATGTCATTTTTTACTCTAAGCCATTTTCCTTCACAAAGTCTAGAAGATATGATTGATGCACTCTTAGTTGGAGAAGTGAAGTGAGATCTGTTGCATGAGATACATAAGGTGATAATCAATTTGAGATGGCATTCTACTCAAGGAACAATTGTAACAGATCAAATAAAGACAAGAGGGAGATAAAATGTTACTATTGCAAAAAAATGGGTCATAAAACAATTAATTGTAAAATATGTGTCATTGATATTCTCAAAGGGAAGCTTAAATAATCAACAAATACGGCTCTTATTGAAGATCCACCGGATACAAACAATGAAGAAGAATTCACCGAAGAATTAACATTTTAAGAAGGACCACATTGATCCAGATTGGATCATTATATTATTTGTCATCTATGTCGATGTTTTATGGGTGAAAATATTGGAGGAATTAACTTGCAGAGCAAGTTTAGCGGCTAGTTCCAATTCAGAAAATTGGGTCCAAAATACCGTTTGAAATATTCTGGAGCCATTTTGAGGCAACAAACGACATTTTTTTATGATCCAATCCTTATTATGGAGTTGTTGACTATATTCTACACATTGAGACCTTTCCAGTGGTGTAAGAATTTCCTCAGTGTGAGTTCGTATGCGAAAGATATGCCTTTCACAAGTTGACCTACCATATGGATCACCACGGTGTGAGTGGATGCTATGCTATCCCCCATTACTTAAACGTGTGGAGATAGCTATGTAGTGTATTTTCTAGAACATTCTAGAAGGTCCAAACCCGATCACTAAGTGAGGGTTGAGGAAGTCAATACCCTAACCTTAGACAACTATAGAGCTATATTAAATATTGGGCCGTTAGGAGGAGAAGGGGTTCCATTTTTTTTCATTGTATCTTGTTCCATATCCGAGAAAAACATCTGAGAGTGGTATTATGCRAGCATAACATACAAGGACATATTTTGTAGCAACCATACATGCCACAATATCAAAGGCGACTCCATAGAGTGTGCCTCTTTCTTTGTACTTGCATTTCAAGAAAAGACAGAAGAGTGGCCTCACCTTCTAGATAGGTTTTCTCCCATATTGGGTTTCCCAGGTCATATCTCGTGTTTATTTGTGGATGGTGTGTGAGTATTTATTTTTGTTCTCTAATTTTCACATCTCAATTATTTCTAACATTTAAGCATAAATAACCAATAATTAAAGAATTTGAGATCTAAAGGAAACTAACCTTCACAGTAAAGATTTTAGTAATTTTATTATATTTGTTGTGACGAACTATCTAGTGGAATATCAACGACAGTTTATAGATCACACATTTTGAAGACAAAGAGGGATGCAGTGGAAGAGATATAACTAGAAGAGGATGAATTGCACAGGTAATAAATGAAAAAAAAGGCGGGGAAGGAACACTTTACTCACTTTAAAACTATGATTTTCTTCACAAAGTTGTAAAACTTAAAAATAACAGTTGTGAAAGCAAAGGAAAACAAAAAAATGAATATATTTAAAAGAATGACCTTGATTAAAACTAGGTTCTGCAAAGGCAGTGAAGCCTTGGAAATAATTCAATAAAACTATTTTTTTTTATTGTGTATAGGAGTTGGAAAAAGAGGGAAGAGTCCCTTAACTCCTTTCTTATTGCTTATTATGTTTCTCTAGGATGAGAAAACTGAAATGTCAATCATGTGTGGATGATTCCATCATGAGAATGTTGACAATTGTATGACTGTAGGAACAATTGAAATAATTAATTGTGTTTTCACTCACGAAAACATTGAGGACGATGCGACAGAGTGTATTTGGATATATTGAGACATATATGTAATGGTTTTCTCATTTAAACGCCATGGAACATGCATTTTAAATTAATATGACAACTAATATATGAGTGTGAATGTGATTATACCTATTATTTCTAGGAAAATATTGAAGTTGTTGGGGAAAGATAGTTGCCAACAGTGGACAACCTCAAGTAGAGGAAGAATACAAGAAGGTTGTTGCAGAAAAGATTGATGAAGGGACTTTGGGAATCCCCATGAAGCACCATTGATAAGGTAATATCAGAGAGGGTGTTCGCAGCCATAACAAGTATAATGAATTCATGCCTATGTAGCTTGAGGTTTGAAAGGGATTGGGTAAGAATCCGTCCTGATATATTTTATATCTTGATGATATGCATGTGAATTTAATTTATTGTTGTATGTCACTGATACCCAAGAAGGGTAAGATTTAGGAAAATAATTTGAAGGATGGAGGGAAGATCCTATGGAATCCAAGGATAATTGATGTCCTTGCAAGAAAAATTAATGAACAAGTTATCATGAATGCATTGATCAATCGAAAATGATTGGGAACAATACTTCTCATAAGCAACATGTTGATTGGATGCATTGAGGAAATGCATGTTGTATGAAAGAAAGTGGGTATTGGACTGCCCGTCATGGAAGGAGGACCTTCTAATGTCCTACCATAATTATGAAATAATAAAGAGAGGAAACATGGGTGGCGATGAAGATTGGCACCCTAATTGTAAACAAAGAAAGAATGTTGGATTGGATTCATATGAAATTTTAATTTCATAAAATGCATGTGGATTTGAGGTCATGATCAGCTCAAAGAAGGAAATACAATCATGTTGTAACAATGAATATGAATAAATGAGCCATGTGGTGAAAGGTTGTATGATTTCTAACACACCATGGAAGAGTACCTAACATAAACTATGGTAATCAGAAATCAATGCAAAGGTGCATTGTGTGTGAATGTGACCATGGACATTGGCACATTGATTAAAATTCATAAAATGATTGATTGTGTTTTGGAAAGATTGGATGTTGAAATGATGCATGTGTAAGGAATGATAATTCCCTTTATTTTATATCATTGAATGGATAAATGTGATGTAATTGTTAGTATGCACAATTCTGAAACTGTTTGTGAACCACTACAAGTGTGTAATGAAAGTATAATGTGCATGAGAACTAACAATTTGTTTGGTTGTGTGAAGGACGAATTGCAGGAAGAAGGGTCTTGGATATGGAATTATTGTAAGCCCATAAGGAAGACCAGTGCATACTGGGTGTGAAAGATCCAAATTTCCCAAAGAAATAAGTCTCGAGCTTGTGGACTCTGGTTCCTATATGGAACATATTTGAAAATGGGAATGTGAAATTTAAAATATATGTGGGTAACAGATTTGAAAAGTTTGATTAAAATGATGATAACATCTCACGAACTATTGTATGCATGTGATACAGGTGAGATGAAATACTTGTCCTAAAGGGATATATGATGGTTGTCAAGCTAGAAAGCATGGAAATGACTATTGATTGGACATGAGAACCTTGTGATATTCCATGATCACCATAGAGAATGTTGTGTTGTGGTAACATGGGCTGGAGGGATGCCTTGACAGAGCAATCCAAAGGGACACCTTGGCTACAAGACTTGGTGAAGTCTCTGAAGCTCTTCTTGTGTGAGGAAAATTTGGCAGGAAAGATGGATCACCCAATGGACTGTATAGTAGAGAAGGGGATTCTTGAGCCTGAGCCTAGAAGGTGAGTGAACACAAGGAAGAGGCGACTTCGATAACTCTTGTAAATTGTTGATTGGGATCATGAGCATAGTGTGATCGTGATAATAGTGTGTATGTCAAGGAAAATAGTGAGCCAAGTAAATGTGACATCCATATGGATGTAGATCCATGAACTGCACATATAAGTATTGTGTTGATATGTAAATGTTTCCTTTTGAATTATGAAAAACAACAAAATAATTTTTCATAGACTTGGAATTAATATGCTTGTTGTTGAAATTGTTGTAGGCAGATGCTAAATGCCAAGAGTCTAGGAAAAGGAGTAGATCAAGAAGAGGAACAACATTTATGACACAACTGAAAAATGGAAGCATGGTTGGTGTCGTTTAAATGAAAAGAACATTGAGGACGGTGTTCCTTTAAGGGGGAGGGGATTGTAATACCCATGTTTTCCTAGTATGCAATTAATCATGTTTAATGATTTACATGCCATGGCATAGGAATATTATAATTGTACTCTTGTTTATTTAGAAAATTCCAACCCTTTGACTGATGGGTGAATCCTTGAGAGTACTAGATATGATACCACTAGAGGAAGAGTGAGTAAACCTAGAGAGGGGATTCATCATGCTAAGATGACCCACACCTCCTTGCTGAAATATTTGATTAAGAAATAATAATTTATTTCACTTTATCTTGATTTCAAGGAAAATCAATTAATGCAGGAGGATGGTATTTGAAAAAACAACTACCCCAAATGAATCAAGGTATGGGAGATCAAGTTAGGACAAAAACAATTGTCAACCACAGGTACAATAGGGTATCATTTTCTATATCCGTAGATTGACCCCATGGGTTCCTTCTGATAGAAGGAAGAGGACAATTTGGGAACCTTCCTCAAAGGAAGAAGGAAATACATGGGTGCGTGCAAAAGAGGATGAAGGAATCTAAGGCCAGGAAAAAGGGGGGTTGGGAAGAATGGGCAAGAGAGCCAAGGAGAGAGAGAGATCTTGAGTTTCTGAGTTTTGAGAGGAGACGATCTTGAAAATTTGGTTCTAAGAGAAAGACATGTAGGAAAATAAATATTGTGAGGAAGCAACAATAGAAATTCATGGAGGCATGGTTGTATAGGAAGACCTGAAAATATGAGAACTCAACCTGAGTTGAGGAGGCCATGAGCTTGATGCTGGAAGGGCATATGATAAACCTAAAAAGGGCATGCGCTATGTGAGTGTGATAAACATCAAAAAGTCCTTAGCAAGTAGAGCATATGGTTGGATGGAAAGGCATACACCCACAGTCAGTTGGTTGGCTACAATCTTGTAAAAAAATAAGTATTTCTTTACTTTCTGTAATTGAATCGAAATAAAGGATTGGTGCCTATAATTATAGTCATGAATGTTTAAGATTCTTGGAAGGATTGAATGGTTGTTTTTCCTATGCATGCCTTTATGGATATAAACGTCTATATATTTGGATTGAATCCTTATATCACTTGAAAATTATTATGCTATGTAATGTGCATTTTGGCATGTTTGTGTAATCGACAGAATTGCATGGTAATGAGCAAAAATATATAGGGAAAATCATTGGGTCTAATCCAGATTATTTTGAGAATGAAATGAAGGCAGAGATATAACAATGAAATATACAAATATATTGCAATAAACATAGAGATACAATAATGAACAATTTTTATTAATGAGATAATGTAAAAAAAATTGTAAAATTACAAAGTGAATGACTCACTAGAATGGTGGCAACTTATTTCTGAAAAGAGATGTTATGGATACGCTCATTCACAAGAAGATGATGCTATTTACAATGAGGCTCTAGAGGCCTTTTTATCATAAAGAAAATCCAAAACCCTAACCCTGGAAGATGAAACACAAAAAGGTTTGCGGGCCCTGATGGGGGTAGTGTTGGAAATATTGAGAGGGGGGGGTGAATCAATATTACCTTTTTAAACAATTAGTAATTACTTTGTTATTTTAATTATCACAATAGATCATCAATGGAATTTTATTTAAAAAATCGATTATATAAATCAAGAATTACAAAGTTTATAACGAATAATCTGTGATTGTGAAGGACACCAATCCTCTTTAGAGCACCAACTCTTGGAGACACAAATCCCCTTCTTCAGGGAACCAACCCTAGGAAGCACCAACTCCCTTGTTTTTAGGGAACCAACCCTAGGAAGCACCAAATCCCTTATTTTATGGCAACAACCCTAGGAAGCACCAACTCCCTTATTTTAGGGAAACAACTCTAGGAAGCACCAACTCCCTTGTTTTCACACTTTACATAGTAAATGATATGAATCCTTCCTTGCTCCTCCCTTCCACCCTCATTGCATAAGTATCTTCAATTTTCCTTCTTGGACTCTGCTTCTGCTTTTAATCTTCTAATCTGGACTGCAAAGAGCCATTCTTCTCACCATTCTTTCTTGTTTAGATAGTCTTCCAAATGGTGCGAATTTGAATCATTGTGTCTTGTTGTTTGAACCATTGCATCTCTTCATTTAAATTAACAATAATAACTTTTATTATTATTAATAGTTTAAAGACTTCAAATCCCTTGCAAATTGTTCAACATTTTAATCCTTCACTGATTATTTTCTTGTTCTAGATTTGAATAACTGTAGACATGTGCTTCCTTCAAGCCAGGCTTACTTTCTAAGTATTTTCCCTAGCACTAGTGTTGCGCCTTTGTTACCTTGAGTACTCACATGACCAACGACATAACCTTGTTATCCGAGATTCAACCCTTCATAACTTTTTCTCTTTTACCAAGCTCTTATTATTGTCGAAGAGATATCTTCTAGAGTGTTACCTTCTGGAGTGGTTACATCTCATGATGGATAATCCAATGGATAGCGTTACTCCCGAAGTTCTCAGATCAATGGTCTAGTCTAATCCTTGCACAATTCTCACTGTGATGTGATATTATCCGTTGATCTCTTTCTCTTTGATCTTGATCTGACAATGTGGATTTAATCTCTTGTTGAATGGAAAATTCTTGCTTATCTGGAGGCTAAAAAAAATCGACGATCATGACTTAATAAAGAGTTGAGATGAATGATTCTCATTCACTGCGACACTTCAATGATTTGTGACTCCGGGACTCCAGGTTACTAGAATTTTGGAGTAGGACAATTCCTCCAGAGGTTTACCTACCGAATAAGCCATAGAATTTTGATGACTGCTTATTGTCGGTTAACACCTCATGCTTACTCTATCCTTCCAATGTACTTGATTGGACAGTCAAGAAATATTCTGTAGGATATTAGATCAACGGAAAAATGTTAATTCATGACTTCAGCCTTCGGTGCTTCTGGCATTTTTGCTGGTAAGAGAAGTTGGACATCCCTAGAGGCTGTAATCCCGAAGTGACGTGGCTTGCTGATGTCATTTTTGACATGGCACTAGATGAGTGGCTGCCATGTGTCACCTTGATTCATGACTTTTGTATACCTAATGTGTGAACTAGACCTTGACACTTGTCATAAGCTCATTGGGCCACGTGTCATCTTTGTCTTTGCCACATGTCTCCCTCATGGATCATGGCTTTAAACTTCATGGCTTCGGTGCTTCATGGATTCGGGAGTTTTATATGTTTTGGATTCCTCATAATCCTGGAGTGGTCAACGTCGGTCTAACTATTCCTTCCCTTCCACTAAACTCAATCGAATGGTCAAGAATTCATCCAAAGTCCCTCCTTGATCTAATGGTTGGTGGGATTTCATGACTTTGTGACTTCGAGGTTTCATGGGTTCATCCTTGTCTCAAATATTCGTCGAAGTGGCGAAGCTCTGAAATACCAAATCTTTCTATCTACTGTTTGATCCAACAGTTGAGAATGACCCAAATTTTCTCCACGAGATATGACGGTCGACGTTTACTTCACGACTTTATAGGTTTCAAGACTTCGTGTCTTACGGGGTCTGCTTATCCTTTCCTTCCACTTGGTTCTATCTGACGATCATGATAGATCCCGAATTGATCTAACAGTTGTCATTACTCTCGAATTTTGAA
>JASDQU010106185.1:181558-202782 GCA_032191745.1 Picea mariana
TGACCCAAATTTTCTCCACGAGATATGACGGTCGACGTTTACTTCACGACTTTATAGGTTTCAAGACTTCGTGTCTTACGGGGTCTGCTTATCCTTTCCTTCCACTTGGTTCTATCTGACGATCATGATAGATCCCGAATTGATCTAACAGTTGTCATTACTCTCGAATTTTGAATGGACGATTAGGATTGCATGATCCTTCATGAAGGGTTCTTTTGGCTTCTACATGATTTCTATAGTGTTATCTCTTATGAGCTTCGATCTCATCACTTGCACTCTATTGACATCAATGAAAATATCATACCATTGTGTCCAACATTCTCCACCTTTTGCATTGATGGCAACCTTTTCTTTGAAATGTTTTTATTTCTTCTGCTTATCGATTTCCTCCCCCTTTGAAAACAATGATAGGAGGGATCTTTCTTCACTCCCCCTATCCACGTGTCCCTTTTCCTTTGATGCTACTTTTGTGGTTTTAATGAGGTATGCGAATTACTCCCAATTTCTGTCGAATATTTTCAAAGGTACTCCTGGGAAAAGGTTTTGTGAATATGTCTGCAATTTATTCTTTGGTGTTCACATACACTACTTTAACCACTCGTTGGGTAACCTAAGCTCTTAAGAAATAGTATTTGATTAGGATGTGTTTGGTTTTAGAATGCATTACTGGATCTTTAGATATACTTATGGCACTAGTGTTATCACAATTAATAGTAATGGGATCATCATATCTTATTTGTAAAACTTCTAATGTTTGCTTCATCCAAAGAACTTGTGTGCAACAACAATGTATTCTACCTTTGTTGTGGACAGTGATGTGGATGTCTGTTTCTTACTTATCCATGCTACCAGACAATTTCCTAGAAAAAATGATCCTCCATTGGTACTTTTCCTATCATTTATACTACGAGCCCAATCTGCATCAGTGTATGCATTTAATGTAAAGTCTTTATATTTTGGATACCATGATCCAAATTCTAAGGTCCCTTTAAGATATCTGAATATTCTTTTTACTGCTTTTAGATGAGTTTCCTATGTGCATATTGAAATCTTCCCACTAGTCCTACAACCTGCATGATATCAGGTCTAGTTGTTGTTGAATAGAGTAAACTTCCAATCATTGATCTGTACATAGTTTGATCTACTTTTGGTGAGTCGTCATCTAGTCTTAGTTTACATCCAGTGACCATGGGAGTACTTACAAGTTTACTATCTTCCATTTGGAATTTCTTCAACATTTCCTTTATATATTTGGTTTGGAAATAAATATTCCTTTTTCTGATTGAGTGACTTGCAAACCTAAGAAGAAAGATAGTTCTCATAACATAGACATTTCAAATTCTTCTTGCATTTCAATTGCAAATTTTCTGCTCATTATAGTAAGATTACTCCCAAATATGATATCATCGATAGATACTACCACAACAATCATATTTTGATCCTCAATTTTGATATATAATTTGTTTTCAGTAGTCCCTCTCTTATATCCTTGTTTTTGTAGGTACTGATCTAACCTTGAAAACCATGCTCTCAGGGCTTGCTTAAGACCATACAGAGCTTTCTTTAGCTTGCACACATAATCTTGATTTTATGTTAGCATGAATCCTTCTGGTTTTTCAACATAGACTTCTTCTTCTAGAGTTCCATTAAAAAATGTTGGCTTGACATCCATCTGATAAATCTTGAAATTTCTGAAGCATGCAAATGCTAGGAACATTATGATGAGTTCTAGTATTGCTACTGGAGCAAAAGTCTCTTCAAAATAAATACCTTCTACTTGAGCATACCCTTTGAAAACTAATATGGATTTGTTATTTATAATCTCCCCATTTTCATGTAGTTTGTTCTTGAAGACCCACTTAGTTCCTACCACATTCTTGTCCTTAGGTATTGGAACTAATTCCCAAGTCTGGTTCCTCTCTATCTGGTCAAGTTCTTCATTCATTTCCTTTGTCCAGTATTTACTTTTGCTGGCTTCTTTAAATGATTTAGGTTCTATCATAGACATCATTGCAGGTTCTAAGTCAAATGTGAGTTTCCTTCTTGTTTCCACTCCTGCATTTTTTTCTCCAATGACTTGAATCTCAGGATGGTTCTTTTGAACTCTTTTCGATGGAGCTTTTGACAAGGGCATTTCTTCATTGTCTTCTTCATCAGTATAAGGTTCATTTTCCTGTGTTTCTTTATCATCATCTTCTTGCTGAGATTCTTTATCAATTTTTGATATGTCTTGGGATATGCTCTTCTTTAGTTTTAGATCATCTATCTTTACATTTGCACTTTCCACTATCTTGAGTAGTCAAAGATTATAACGTATGCATGCTTTCTTATTAGGTGAATAACCTAAAAATATGTTTTGACCAGATCTTGGATCAAACTTTCCTAAATTATCTTCATCATTCTTAATGTAACATTTACTTCTAAAAACTCTAAAGTGTTTTATAGATGCTAGCTTGCAAAATCATAGCTCATAAGGAGTTTTGTCATGGTTGGGTCTCAATTGAGCTCGATTAAGTATGGGGATTGTTGTGTAGATTGCATCTCTCCAAAATTTGTCTGGAATCCTGGCTTCATTTAACATGGTTCTTGTAGCTTCTTGGACTATTATGTTTTTCCTTTCCACCACTCTAATCTGTTGAGGAGTCCTGAGAGTTGAAAACTGTCTTTTGATACCATGATTTTCACAAAATTTAATGAAATATTTAGAGGTGAATTCTCCTCCATTGTATGATCTTAGACATTTAATTTTGAGATTTGTTACATTCTCTACAAGGACTTTGTATGTTTTAAACTTCTCAAAGGATTCTGATTTTTCTTTTAGAAATTATACCAGGTCATTCTTGTGTAATCATCAATGATCAACATAAAATAATGTTCTCCATAAATAATTTTAGTTATGGTAGGTCCACATAGATATGTGTGAATAAGTTCCAATGGTTTTGTTGTTGAATTCTCTTTTGTTTTGAAACCAACTCTTGTTTGCTTCCCTATTTGACAATGTTTACAAATATAGTCTGAAGGCTTAATAACTTTTGGCATATCTCTTACTGCCTCCTTCTTAATGGATTTGATTAAGTTGTCAAAGCTTAAATGTCCCAACCATTTATTCCATAGCCATCTTTCATCTTCTTGACTTAAACAACATTTTTCTTTTTCATCCATATCAAGGATGTACACATTGCTAGATGTTCTTGGTGAAACTGCTACTAGTTTTCCAGTATCCTTTCTTCCGATCTCACATTTATGAGAATAAAGGTAAGTATGTGACCCTGATCACATGTCTGACTTACACTTATGATATTAGGCTTGATATTCTCTACCATAATTACATTTTTTGCTTTGGTCTTGTTATTCCCTGGGCTGACAGTGCATTTTCCCAGTATCTTGGCTGACACATTATCTCCAAAGGTGAATTTTTCTTTTTCTTTCTTATTTAACTTGAGAAATTGCTTTCATCTCTCTAGTCATGTGCTTAGAACATCCACCGTCTATATACCACTAAAATCCTTGGTTTTTCGCATATAGGGAAACTTTACACTCTGTTTTCTTTATTTGTTTTTTCTTCCATACCTTTTGATTGTTTGGAATATTTATCTTTTTGTCATACTTTGAAAATCTACATTCACTAGCTTCATGACCATAGTTGTTGCATTTGTAACATTCAACATTGTAGTCTTGTAAGGGAGAGAAGGAATTATAATTTCTTCTTTTTTCATTATTCTTATTGTTTTCATATTTTTGAACATTTCTTGGATTGTATTTTCTATAAGCTTTACAATGTATTGCTTTATGTCCAAAATTATTGCAGGAATACCAATATCCAAGGAAGATATATTGATTTATGTTAGAGGGATTCCTTATGATGATTCTATTCTTCTTGTCATCTTTTTCTTTAGTAGGGAGTGTAGATTTCTGTTTATTTGGGACAATTTTCAATGGTATTATCCTTGTCTTATTTTCTTCTCTTCTTATGGATTTTTTAAGAGCATCTGCATAGCTGATTGGTTGTTTTTCATTCTTTTGTTTTGTAGAGGGATCATATCCCAGTCCCGTCTTATCGATTGATTATCTCTAACTGCTAAGAATGTTGTTCAATATTTTTGAATTGTTTTCAAACTTAGACTGAATGTCTCCTTTTTCTAGTTTATCGTTTAGTTAAATTATTTCATCCTCCAATATCTTACATGTTTGTTGTTTTTCATTGAGTTATTTATTCAAGATTTCTTCTTTTCTTTTGGTTTCTTGGAGTTGGGTATATAACTCAATAATCAATTGTTCTGAGTGACTAATGATTTTGGAAACCTCTTTTTCTCTTGATTTTATAGTTTCTTCAAACTCTAGAGGTTGTTCCCTTAGTAGCTTGTTTTGTTTTTTTAGATTTTCTTAGTTCTTCAATTGCACGTATGAATTCTTCCTCAAGGTTCACTTCTTCTTCATCTTCTGAATGATTATCATCTTTAGTTTTCATTCTCATAAATAGAAGCTTTGCCTCCTCTTCTTCACTTTATTCAAATGAGCTATTGTTTTCTTGGGTAAAGAAAGTTTTCCTCTTCTTCTAGAACATCCTTTTATATTTGGTTTTTCTCTTCTTCTGATCTTTGAAATTTCTTTCATCATCACTTTCCTCTTGCTTAGGATAGAGACATTTATTAGAAAAGTGTCCAATATTTCCACAGTTGAAACATATTAGAAGAAAATTTCCTTTGTATTTCACAGTCCCTCTCTTGAGTTTCTTCATGAAGTTGGCAACTTCTTCATCAGATATATCTCATAACTATTCATTGGTATTTTTCTCCTGCTTCTTATTTGTTTTAGATGCCTTAAAGGTTGTTTCTCCTTTTGATGGTTTTTCCTTCCCTGTCCTCATCTCATATGCTGTAAGAAATCCATGGAGCTCATCTACTGTGATTTTGTCAAGTTCTGGTCTATCTTCAATTGTGGAAATCTTGGCATCATACCTCATAGGTAAGGACCTTAAGATATTTTGTACAATAGGTTTGTCTAAGAGTTCTTCTCCTACTGCTCTAATTGAATTAACTACTTCATCTACTCTATGAAGGTATTTAGCAATGTTATCTTCTTCTTTCATCTTCAAATTTTCAAATTGAGCTCTGTAGGTTTGTAGTTTGGCTTCCTTGACTTTGTTATCTCCTTCATATATAACCTCCAGTTTGTCCCAAATCTCCTTAGCTAACTTACAATGCATTACCTTCACAAATATAAGATTTTTCAATCCTCCTAGAATGACATTGACTGCTCTTGATTTGTCATTACAAATATTCTTTCTTGCAGTATCTATGGGTGGAGTAGCTGGTGTAGTGCAACGGTTTTCTACAAATTTCCAAACATCAAAACCAAGGGCCAATAGGTAGCTTTTCATTCTTATTTTCCAGAGAAAATAATCATCTCCTTTAAACAATTGTGCTTTGTTGGAAAACATTCTCTCTTGTTGATCCATTTCTTTTAGGATCTACCTTCCAATGATTAGACCGTGTTGAAGGCACTGGCTCTGATACCAATTGTTGGAAATACTGAGAGGGAGGGTGAATCAATATTACCTTTTTAAACAATTAGTAATTACTTTGTTATTTTAATTATCACAATAGATCATCAATCGACTTGTATTTAAAAAATCAATTATATAAATCAATAATTACAAAGTTTATAAAGAATAATATGTGATTGTGAAGGACACCAATCCCCTTTAGAGCACTAGCTCTTAGAGACACAAATCCACTTCTTCAGGGCACCAACCCTAGGAAGCACCGACTCCCTTTTTTTTAGGGCACCAACCCTAGGAAGCACCAACTCCCTTATTTTAGGGCACCAACCCTAGGAAGCACCAACTCCCTTATTTTAGGGCAACAACCCTAGGAAGCACCAACTCCCTTGTTTTCACATTTTACATAGTAAAGGATATGAATCCTTCCTTGCTCCTCCCTTCCACCCTCACTGCATAAGTATCTTTAGTTTTCCTTCTTGGACTTTGCTTCTGCTTTTGATCTGGACTGCAGAGACCCTTTCTTCTCACCATTCTTTCTTGTTTATATAATTTTCCAACTGGTGTGAATTTGAAGCATTGTGTCTCTTTGTTTGAACCATTGCACCTCTTCATTTAAAGTAACAATAATAACTTCTATTATTATTATTATTATTARTTTAAAGACTTCAAATCCCTTGCAAATTGTTCAACATTTTAATCCTTCACTAATTATTTTCTTGTTCTGGATTTGAATATCTGCAGACATGCACTTCGTTCAAACCATTCTTTTCTTTGTGACCGCGGGCTCAAACAATGGGCTTACCTTCTAAGTATTGTCCTTAGCGCTAGTTTTGTGCCTTTGTTACCTTGAGAACTCAAATGACCAACGACACAACCTTGTCATCCGGGCTTTGGACCTTAGGAAATTTTTCTCTTTTACCAAATTCTTGTTATCGTTGAAGAGATATCTTCTAGAGTGTTACCTTCCGAAGTGGTTACATCTCATGATAGCTAATCCACTGGCTAGAATTACTAATGAAGTTCTCAGAATGACAGTCATGTCTAATCCTTGTGCAATTTGCACTGTGTTAGCACTCTGTAAATTCTTTCCGGCTGAATAGACAAACGACAGAGGTAACTGTTTCAACCAGCTTTAGAGATGAGGCACTAGCCTACTCAACTCAGAGAGGGATCTCTCGTGTCACTTGATATATCTATGGAAATTGGTGGCTAGATTTGGATTGTTTTGGGGATTTTTAATAAAGTTGTTGGCAAAGAAGGGGGGAACACTATGGGCTATGGAGTCAAAATTCTGAAAGTGAACGAAAATAATGCATCGAGTGATAGAACTCTCCAGAGGACAAAGGCTAAATAAGGCGATGAATCTGAGTTATTCTTGAAATAAAAAGGTGTGTAGGAAGATGAAGAAAACAAATAACTACATCATAGCATTACTGAAATGAATTCTGAATAAGTTAAGAAGACAATCACATAGTTTAAATTTCTTAAGCCAAGAGCGTCACAAGATGAATTCTGGGCCTTTAAACTCTTCAATTTAAACAGAAGAAAATGTAAATGAAATGATAGGTTACAGGAAATACATATGATGAAGAGAAACAAAGCTCATATCACCACCCGTTAGAATCTTTTCATAGAGACTTCAAAATCTTCTGCATTTGTATTCAATTCAGATTCAGAAAATTTACAAATAAAGTTTGATACAACCAAAAGGTGCTCTTGCACTTCTGCCAACATTAATTAATTCAAGTCTCTTAGTACTTATACAATTTGATAAAAAATAACTGAAACTGAAATGTTTAAGCTTCCGTAACAGTTTCAAATGTCAGTTTCGGTAGAAACATTTCAACATCATGAACAGTCTCTCTGACCGCCTGGTTGCTTCTGTGACATTTGTTTCACTCTGTGCTATGTTGGATCTGCAAGATTGGTGACAACTGGAGATCATCTGTTGGTTTCGGGGACGTTTTACTTTGTCTTACCCAACTGCACGAGTTCTTTCCATTGCGCATCAGAGGGGATTTCATAATACATCATTTCTTTAATCAAAATTTCCAAGTCAATGCACGTAGCATAGGACATGGTTGGCACGCTGACTTTCACTGTTTTAAACTTGTTTAGAATTTTGAAATCAGTAGCTAAATGTTCTACCAAGCTAGGTCCTTTCAGACTTTCTTACATATCTTCAAACCTGGAATTGTCCATCCTGCATTGCATGAGGAGAGTGTGATAATCTTCCTGATTGTATAATGAGCCTTTACCGTCCCAAAATGAGGGGAGGCCTTTAGCAAACAATTGTTCAAAGGCATATTTAAACTCCTGTATGTTATGCTCCATTTGCACAGCTTTGTTCTGGACCGATCTGAGCAGGTTGTGCTTGGCAATGATTCTCCTGGATGAAATGATTAATGCGGTCTTGTCTTTCACACCGATGGTCTGAAGATCGGAATTTGGTATAGGATTTAGTAAGTCGATGGCGTTTTGGGCCCATTCCGAGGGTTTCTTTTCTAACACTTCATTTACAACAGTGCATCTGTTCCGAGCTATAGCAGCCATGTTGTCTTTGTCGTTGATAAAATTCAGATAACTTCTGAACTTAGCATCCTTCGCAACAATCGCCTCCCATATTACATGTTTGGCTCCCTGTAGTAGCGTTTTGCCCTTCAATCTAGTTTTTAGCTTGGTCACTCTTTCCTGCAGGTCTTGGTTCTCTCTGTGGAGTTGAGCCAATTTCTCATCCTTCACCTTCATCTACTGTTTCAACTTTTCTAAGTTTTCTTTGAGACTCTTGATCTCACCCGTTTTCAAGCTCACCTGGGACATAGCCTGAACTAATCCCTCAACACTTGATCCAACCTCTACATTAGCAGGCACAATAATTTCCTTATCTGATGTCATTGGCTGCATTTGTGACCAAATTTATTTCTCTTTCTCCAATTGCAGTACTTTATTCTTGTAGTCTAGTGCCTCTTGTCTGAAGGTTTCCTTTTCCTGCTCCAAAGCGGTTAATTCTGCTGTCTGCGGATGGTCTATAGGTGAAATCTTCAACCTTTTTCTTCAAGCTTTGGATCATTTTTTCCTTTTCGTCTAGAGAAACTTTCACCCCCTGTGGACCTTCAGACTCTAATCTCTTTACCTGCGTCATCCAATATTTGTTCGACACCTTTTCTTGTTTCAGTTTCCCATATAGTTTCAATGCATGTGTTGTCATTCTTGCAACCTTCAGAGCTAAGCTTAGGTAATCAGTGTATAACATATCACTAACATTTCTGTGGAATTTTACTTTATCAGGGGCGCCGATGTTTTCATAGTGTACCTTGAACTCATATACCTTATCATTATCGGCCACTGCAATGTTGAATGTCTTTTTCTCGACATCTCTGACTGAGAGTAGGTGAGCTTTACGCTGGGATGTCCCTTCTACTTCGGGCAAAAGCTCCCTTATTTAACTATTGGCCATACTCCCTTTCACGACATACTGATTTAGCAATTCCTCCTTAGACTGATAACCTATTTTAGGAGTCTGGCTGAATATGTGTTTCTTGCTGTTGAAAACCTTTATGCTGCCTTCGTTCTGTGGCTTGTCTTCTAGATTGATTTCTTCGTTCTGGGCCGTAGTCTCTGCCATCTCCATGCACGTCTTTCCTTTCTGTTCTTCCTCTTCCAAGTCAATAACTGGAGAGGTGATGTGGCTCTCATTTTCTTGAGGGTGTCTTGTTGGCTACTAGCCCCTAGGGCTTTTGAACTACTTCTCTTATTGAAGATGCTTATTTTAGGAGCTTTGACAATCAACCTAGGTGAGGGTTTCTGTGATGAATTTTGCTGAAAAGTAAGCTCTGTCTGTTTTGTTTGATCATGCTGCATGGTGACCTCCATCTCTATACAGGTCTCTAGATTGGCCAACTTATCTAATCCTTCAACGTGCTCGTGCTCATAAGGGCCTTGTCTACTTGCCAATCTCCTCTTTGATATAATCTGATGTGGATCATATCTTATTCCTTGGAAATGGGTGAACCCAAATTCATTGAGTTTGGATTGAATCTGAGGCAAACAAGATTTGCTCTTCACCACAAAGGGACCTACCATGAACAAGAATTTTAGATTAGAAGCCTTGTGAGCTTTGAGGAAATGATCAGTCTCTGAGATGACCCTTTGTCTTATAAATTCCAAAGAAAATATCCTGGGAGTCAGAAAAAATGGTAAAAGGTGAGGTCCTTCCTGGCATTCGCATACCCAAATCACAGTGGATTGAGTGAAAGGAATCCAATCTCCCATCATGTTCTTCAGACTCGGCTGCAACAAACTCTTCATTTATTCTAGGACTCTTAGCAGATCTGAACAAAAAATGAGACTCTTTATCTTGGACATGATCTTGTTGATGAAGATGTGCATGGTGATCTTTTTACACTTGGTCGAAATAAATGCAGCCTTAGAAAGCTCGGTGTTGTTAGATCCCGGAAACATTCTCAATATGTGAGAGTAGTATCTGAAATGTCTTAAAGAGATGAAATTAACCAGTTGTTGATGTATATTTTCCGCAATAAATTCATCAAAACTGACATAGACTGCTGCCCAGACAAGAAGAAAATCAACAGGAACCCTAACATAACCTCTACCACAAACTTGTCATTGTCTAGACCTAGAATTTGACTCAGCAGAGAACAAGTCCACTGAACTTTGACGATCACGACGCTTATACTGACAGGCAGGGATAGACTCTCTGAATAATGTTCAGGCTTGACTATGGTTTGCAGAAACAAGGTTTTTACCTCGGGCAAGCATTCTCTATAAATCGTAATCATTCTCTGTTCCTCAAAGGGTTTTGACACTGTGGGGGAGGCATTTGGTATATTGAGAGCATGTTGGAGTGATGGACCGTCTACTTTACACAGAACTTTTGACCCTAATTTGTTTAAAATGACTCTTTCTCCCTGGGAATATCGCTCTGCACACCAGCTTACAAATTTAGGGAACGGGAAGACTGTTTCTACGACATAAGGGGTGAAGGAGGCTCGAGTCGCTTTAAGAAAGGGTATGCGGGATCCAACGTTGTTCAACAAATTTTCTTTGGACACAGAAACGGGCGAGACCATTGTCTTTGTGTCGAAAACGTCAAAATCTTTGTCAACTAGGGCTTCCTCCCTGGAGGAAATATCTGGTTCACTCACGGATAAAACAACAGGATTGGCAGCCATGGTCAAGAATACCTGATAAGCGGCAAGAAAACCTATCTGGTTCGGTTCTGAACTTCAAAATTTGAATGAAGTCTTTGAGCCAAATTTCCGAACGTTTGAATGCTTCAAATTGTCATAGAATAATGCCCGAGGTTCCTCCTTTTATAGGCATCTATTGCCATCGGGGTTTGGAGAAAAATGGTTTTGGATGAACCGCCCTTTGCCCCGATGAGTCTCTGAGGATGCCACGTGTCCATGATTTAAACCAGGGTAGTTTTCTTCGGTCCATCCTCTGTCAGCTAATTCTCGTGCTACTTCAATCGTCGAAATGCACCTTGGTCGTTGATCCGGGTTGCTTCAAGATCTATGGTCCGCGTCTTTCCTAGAAACTTTGTCTTCGGAGGTTGAAAAAAAGTGGTTTTGGTCAGACAACTCTCTTCTCCGATGTACTTCTAAGGGCGCCACACATCCCGCAAAAAACCACAACGGTTTTCCCCGGCCTGCCCTAGACCGCTTAATCTCCGTGCTAGTTACATCTCAGATACGTGTCTCAGCCGTTGATCTGGGCCGCTTTCGGGATCGATGGTCTGCTAAGTTTTACTCTTCATATCTTCGCTATTTTATCCATACACTACCAGGTATAGTTGGGTCCTCCAAATTATCACAGCTCTGTGGCGATTTAATCCTTCATTAAAATTCTGAAACTTGGACACCATCTAGGAATTATATGGTGATAACATTGGCTCCAATTGGGGATGTTATCCTCCCTACAAGGTAGCAAAGAACTGTAGGCCAAGTGCCTACCCATTGGGCTGTAATATTATGTGTGTGATTTGAATCCATTTATTTTATTCAAAAACTACGAACCTACTCAGCACAGCTCATGGCCTTCACCTCGAGCTTCAACCATGCTGTTTTTATTTCGATTTTCACACTTAAAGAAAAACAAAATGCAAAGCGACTATGTACAATGACTGGCGAGTGATGATTTTTTAAACGACATAGTGCTTGAGGAACCTGCCATTCACAGGCCCTCCTCCGACGAGTTCTCCATTACTTTCCTCCAACAAATAGGCATTGCTCCCGTGATAAGCTGTAATTTTGAACGGGCCCAGCCACAGGTGATCAAATTTTCCATGTTTACCTTTATTTTCATTCTTGGCATCCCATCTTAGTACCCAGTCTCCAAGTTTGAAGTCATCCTCTTTGGTACGTCTGTTGAAAGCTTCCTTGATTTTCTCTTGACGTAGTTGGGCGTTGTTGAAATCTTTTTCTCTCATCTGCTACACGCTGATGAGTTCATCCTCCCTTCTCCGACCGACATTCATCTCTGCTTATTGCTCCTGTAACAACTTCATTACCGACAATCTGAGTGCCATAGGAAAGATGGATTCTGTACCATAGACTATCTGGAAAGGAGGTGTGGCAATAGATCTTTTTGCAGATATCCTGTCAGCCCACATCGCATGAATGAGCTTCTTATGCCACGCCTTTTTATTCTCCTGCAACATTTTTTTGATGATTCTGACCAGGATTTTGTTTGAAGACTCATCTAATCCATTTCCTTGCGGGTAGTATGACGTAGAATAGCCAAGAGTAATATTGTAATCACTGCAGAATTTCTCAAATTTTTTAGACTTAAAGGCCGCTGTGTTGTCTATTATAATCTTGACCGGACATCCGAATCTGGACAGAATATTGTCTTCTAGGAATCAAATGATAACGTCATCTGTAGTTTGTCTGGTAGGGACAACCTCAATACATTTAGTAAAATAATCTGTTGCAGTCAGGATCCATTTGTTTTGAGCCAAAGATTGTGGGTGTATCTCTCCTATGAAATCCAGGCCCCATTGCCTGAAAGGAGCTTCTACTAAAATGGGCTTCAACGACAGAGACTGCAAATTTCCTTTCCCATCGAATATTTGTCATTCATGGCACTTTGACACTTCCTTATAAACATCAGGAAAAATACTAGGCCAATAAAAACCAGCTCTCAACATTTTGTGTACAATTGTCTTCCAATAATGATGACCTCCACAGTTTCCTTTATGGAACTCCCTGATGGTTCTTTCTGCTTCTTCTTCTATCAAACAACTTAGTAAAATTCCTCCCATGTCTTTCCAGTAGAATAATACATTAACAATGCAGGATTTCACTGCCTTTAGTTTCAAGAACCTAGCCTTTGTTTTACTATATTCAGGAGGAGCTTGTAGATTTTTTAACACAAAGATAATGTCTGCATACCACACAGAGTCAAGAAATTTCTGAGATATTCGTGGAGTCGCCCTTTCTTCCTCTGCTGTATTCTCTAACATATATGTAGTGAAGTTTATTCCCAAGAGTTCGCAGTTTGTTTGTGCCATTAGTCTAGCAAGTCCCTGCCCTTTGATCAACTTCGTGGGCTTGATTCCAAGATCATATTCTAATAGTACATCAATCCATTTTCCCCTCTTTCCTTCAGGATTGGGTTGTGTTAAGATGTCTTTTACTGAGCTGCTGGGGACATAAGCAATAGTATGTGAATGTAGAATATACACCATGAATTCTTTCAATGCTTTGAACAAAGCATACACCTGCTTCTCCATGATGTCATATCTCAAAGGAGCATCTCTCAATGTCTTACTGTAGTATGCTATGGGATTCTCAAAATTCTGGTCATCCTTCTGGAGCAATACACCTACAATTGTGTGTTCTGAAGCGAAAGAGAATAGTATGAAATCTTTCTCAAAATTTGGACTAGCTAGCATAGGAGCCTTTGTTAATGCTACCTTGATGTCTTCAAAATATTTTCTAGCCTCATGGATCCATTTGATTTTATTTCCCTTCTTTAACATGTTGGTGATATGCTTTATGATCTCTGCTAAATTAGGAATAAATCTTCTCAGGAAATTTACTTTACCTATAAAGGATTGTACTTCCCTTTTTCTTCTGGGTACACTAATCTTCAAAATTCCTTCAACCCTACTAGGGTCTACCTTTATTCCTTCCTTAGAAATGATGTGCCCTAAGAGCTTCCCTTCTTCCATGGAAAAATTTGACTTTTTTGGATTTAGTGATATGCCAAATTTTCTGCATTTCTCGAACACCCTTCTGAGATGTTTGATGTGTTCTTCATCTGTAGCAGAATACACAGTAATGTCATCAAGGTATATAAAAATGAATTTATCCTTTTCATCTGCAAAGGCTATGTCCATATCCCTTTGAAATGTTGCTCCAACATTCATAAGCCCAAATGGCATTTTGGCGTACATGAATGTCCCTCAAGGTGTGGTGAACGCTATCTTTTCTTGATCGTCAGGATGTACCATGATCTGGTTGTATCCCGAGAAACCATCCAACATCGACATATTTTGAGAGCCCACTACCTTCTATAGAATGTGGTCCATTTTGGGCAAAGGGTAGTTACCTTTAAGAGATACCTTATTCAGATTTTTGAAGTCCACACACAATCTGATCTCTCCACTATTTTTTCTGACAGGCACCAGATTTGCTACCCATTTGGAGAATCTTAGGGACACTATGATTTTTGCTTCAAACAATTTATTTACTTCTTTCTCTATCAATGGTAACAACAAAGGGTTTATTATTCTTAACTTCTATTTAAACGGCTTGTGATCTTCTTTTATCGGGATAACATGATGGATTATACTAGTATCATAAAATTTCAACTCATCGTAGCTCCAGGCAAAGACAGGCAAAGACATCAAGGAATTCTTTCATCAATTTTACATACCTTTCTTTGACTTCAGGGCTGATCTTCTTGGACAATTTAATGATCTTCGAGTCTTCTGGAGTCCCAATATTATAGTCTTCCATGTCCCCTTCATCTACTGTGATCTTTGGACTTCTGGCCACATCGTTGTTATCAAAAAGTTTTTCTAATGGTACTAGGCCTTTGAGGATAATGTTGCTATTTAGCTACACAATATCTCTGCCAACAATTTGATTGTAAAAGTATCCTTCTTTGATGAAAGCAACTGCATCTACTTCATCGTCACAATATTCATCATCAATGCTTAAATTATCGAACTGATTTTTCATCCCGAGGAAGCTTTCTATCTGTTTATCATCCTCGAAGACTTGCCAGTGTTTCATATTGTCTGGTATCACAGGTCTGTACTTGACTTCAACCTTGTAGCTTTTTTCGAGAAAAATTGGGACTTTGAACACTGCTATTGAAGTGGCCAGTGCATCGGCAACCTGATTTTGTTCCCGTGGAATTGCTGAAAGGTTTCATTCTGAAAATTTCTCAAGAAGTTATAATACCAGATTTCTGTAAGCCCTCAGTCTAGGATGTTTGGCCTGGTAGATTCCTTTGATTTGATTTATGATGAGTTCAAAATCTCCAAGTACAACAATCCTTTTGGCACCCAACTCTTCTAAAACTTTCAACCCCAATATTAACGCTTCATACTCGGCCATATTATTTGTACATTCAAAAACGAGTTTGTAAGAGCACAATTTCACATCTCCTTTGGGATGATTTATCCACACGCTAGCTCCAGCTCCTTCTCTGCATGCAGCTACATCAAAGTTCATTTTTCATATCTGATCCTCTGGGTCACCCTGTTGTTCTGAAATTTCTTCCAACTACTGCCCGGGTATACCTTTATCTGCCAGGACTATTTCTGTCTCTTCTGCTCTTGAGCATATATCATTGAATAAAATGGAAGACCCCAACTCAATGCTTATTGAGTAGATAGGATGGTTGGTAGGTTGTGATTTGTTGCTGACCATATATTTTAGTAGAACTTCCCTGTACAATCTTCTTTCTTGACCAAAGACAGGAATAGTGCCATATGACATGTCCATCTGGAGGGTTCCTTTCAGTTTTGCAACCCATGACCTGGACAACAGCATGCCGAATTTCAGAGGGATATCAACGACCACTACGCCCATCACCATATTCTTTGTTGGGATTTGTGCTAGAGAAACGACCATGTCTTTTATCATGCCAAGGCACTTCACCTTCCTTGAATCAAAAGGGAATAGATCCTTATAGGGTCTTGTGACCTCAAGGCCCAGTTGGTCCATGACCACTTTAGGCATCAGGTTGTGAGATGCTCCAGACCCCAGCATAGCATTGTGTAAAGTCATGTCGTGGATTTTTAAGCTGACATAGAAAGGAGGAACTTCTTCACTTTCACTGCTTTCTTCTACTCTCGACCCAAATAAGATGGCTAGGTGATCATCTTGTATGTTTAGAGTATCAGAGGTTTGTCCCATCTTAAGCATCTTGATGATCTGACTTTTGTATTCACTATTTCTGATCAATTCATTAAAGGGTACAAAAATCTTAATTTATCCATCTCACTTTCGAAGTCAAAAGAGGACGAAGTTTTTTCTACCTCTTTAATGACAGTTTCTTTTCTTGTCAATATGTTCTTCCATGCTTCCTCTTTCTACTTGCCCTTATCCATAGCGTCCTTTGTAGCGGAGTCTTTCACAATGGAATCCTTTGCAGCGGGATCTTTTCCCGTGGAGTCTTTTTTGGGCTGACTAGAAGAGGGCACGTTACTCTGAGCATCTTTGGTGGAGTTTGCCTTTGGGAGATTACCTTTCGGAGGATTTGGAGGCACCTTTTGATTTCAGAGATTGTATTACCTTTGGAATTGCATGATGACATTTTGCAATCTGGTCTCATAATCTTCTCTTTCTACTGATATCCTTTCCTCTTCATCTTGAAAAAATATTTCACTCGCATCCATGAACTGGTCCTGTTCTTCTTTGGTAAAAAACACCTCAGTTTATTTTCCATCACATCAGTTCACATTATCTTCAAAATATCCATCATAATATTCATTCACATAATTATTCTGAAAAGGAGGCCTTATTTTTTGTTCTCCCTGATTTCCTTGATTTCCCTGATTTGTTTGGTCTGCTTGAGCTACCTGATTACCCTGGTTTCTCTGCTCTCTTTGCCTGATCTGCAGACCGACGGGTCTTCTCAGATTTCTAGGTGGACCATCGGCCTGTTCTCTAGGGTTGGGTTTGTTTCCCAATGCCATTATTTCCATCATTCTTTCCATGTTTCTCATCATCGATTCAAATCTTTATTCTGATGTTTGTGATGTGGAATTTTGTGCTTTATCCTGAGTTTTGCCCATGTTTCTGTCAGAATTAGCTTTCATTTTTCCTGAAGCCATTAGGTTTACTTCGACTTCAATGGAATATTTCATCATATCATCTAACGTGGTAGATCTTCGTTCTCTCAATAATAAAGCAAAATCACTTTCGAAAGAATCAACATATCTGAGTTGAGCAGCTTTAGGTGGGGGTTTTACTTCATCAAGAATCACATTATATACCTTCATGAATCTAGCCAAAAAATCCTGCACTGTTTCATCAGGCGACCTCTTCATATTGTTGTAGTGTGTCAACAACTGAAGGGGTTTTTTCTTATCTCCCCATCTGGCAAGGAAGAGTGTCTCAAAAGATGCGAAATCTGCGATACTTCCTAGTGCAAGGGATCTGAACCATTTTCTTACATCTCTTGTAAGGCTTTGTGTAAATAACCTCATTTTCACATCTACAAAATCCACCTCTTATAAGTCTATGAAATCATTAAACCAGTCTAGGTGTTTCTGGGCTGATATGTTACCTTCAGCATCATATAGCTTAATCCTTAGGTTGTACTTCTGAGGTAGGTCATGCAATAGAGCAGGCAGTATGAGAGGAGAAAATATGGTAGCCATAGTTGCTGTGAGGGGTCGGAGTGGCTGTTGGTTTCAAACAGGAGTCACTACAGGTTTGACAGAAGCGGCTAGAATCAAATCTTGGAATCTTTTTTCATTAAATATGGTCTCGTCTAAATGGGATTCAGACCTAGTTCTGAACAGGGAGTGTTCGAATTTTAGATCAAACTCAAGGTCTTCGATACTGGTCAATCTGTCTCTAGGTAAGGATGAATATTGGTCTGGACGTAACACAAGGGTTACTGTCTTTTCTTTTCTTCTTTGACCAAGATTTTCAGGGCTAGAGACAGGGATTGCAGGTTCGGGGTCTGGGTTTCTCATGGTGTGGATTTTCTTAGGAGCCAGGATTTCTATCTTACACAGTGTAGTACAACTGGTCTCTGAGTAATGGAGTCGCCAGGGTAAAAATAATCTTCAGACAATAAGGTATTTGGTCCACTGTCACCCTCAGGGATCAAACTAAAGCTTTAAGTCGTTTTCCCAAGGAAAATTTTTTCAATTTTGTCCCCGGCAACGACACCAGAATGCTAGCACTCTGTAAATTATGTCTGGCTGAATAAACAAACGACAGAGGTAATTGTTTCAACCAGCTTTAGAGTTGAGGCACTAGCCTGCTTCAAAATTTGAATGAAAGCTTTGCACCAAATTTTTGAACGTTTGAATGCTTCAAATTGTCATAGAATAATTCCCGGGGTTCCTCCTTTTATAGGCATCTATTGCCATCCGGGTTTGGAGAAAAATGGTTTTGGATGAACTGCCCTTTTCCCCGATGTGTCTTTGAGGATGCCACATGTCCACGACTTACACCAGGGCAGTTTTCCTCGATCCATCCTCTGTCAGCTAATTCTCATGCTACTTCAATCGCTGAAATGCGCCTCGGCCATTGATCCGGGTCGCTTCAAGATCTACGGTCCGCGTCTTGCCTGGAAACTCTGTCATCGGAGGTTGAAAAAAAGTGGTTTTGGTCAGACAACCCTCTTCTCCGATGTACTTCTAAGGGCACCACGCGTCTCACAAAAAAACACGACGGTTTTCCCCGGCCCACCCTCGACCGCTTAATATCCATGCTAGTTACATCTCTGATACGCCTCTCAGTCGTTGATCCAGGCTGCTTTCGGTATCAATGGTCTACTGAGTTTTACTCTTGGCATCTCCACTATTTCTTCCATATGCTGCCAGGTATATCCGAGCCCTCCAAATTATCACAGCTCTGTGGCGATTTAATCCTTCATTAAAATTCTGAAACTTAGACACCATCTGGGAATTATATGGTGATAACACACTGTGATGAGATCTTATCCATTGATCACTTTCTCTTTGATCTTGATCTATCATCTTTAGCCATAACTTGTCTCCATTCGCTTCATATAAGCTCAACCTGGAGTTCACTTCTAGAATAGACATCCCTACCCTCTCGTGTCAATCCCACAGGCCTAGTGCCAATCCCACAGGCCTAGTACGACGAGAGAACCATAAAATAGATGGAAGGGCTCACATACATTCATAATTATTCCCAGACATAACATAACTTGTCTCCATTCGCTTCGTATCAACTCAGCCTAGAGTTTCCACTATAGCCATCCCCACCCTCCTCTCATGGAAACCTACGAGCTACTAATAAATGATGGGGGACCCTTTCGACTCAGTGGTAGAGTAACGTCATGGTAAGGTGTAAGTCATCGATCCAAGTCTGGTAAAGGGCTCATGTTTCCTATGAAGAAAGAAGGTCTAGGTTTCTATTTCTCATCATATGATCTAAATCTTCTCAAGAAGAAAATATTTTTTCGAGGGATGAAAACTATCTGTCATGATAGGTTTCATGCAAAACATTTGTTATGACAGAGTCTCATACGTAATATAGGGGGAGGACCACTATATTTTTCTCAATAATAGTCTTCTTCATCTTGCTACTATAGGATAAGTAATAGTCTACTCCATCTTCGTAAATTTTTGACATATCAAAGGTATTATGGATACCTGGTAATTTGAAATTACCAGTCTTCAAAAAAAGTGGAAAAAATGAAGTAGAAGTAAGTGAACCCGACCCATTGAGTTATTAATATATCAACTACTTTGATATTGAAATTTGATGGAGATTTGGAAAGTGGACCTTTCCTATCTGAAATTAATTGATCTTATTGAGCAAACTCCCTATTTGGTTGTTGATTTAATGTTTCGTCGGATTGATTTTTATGATCTCTTCTCCCTAGACAAAAAAAGATATAGATCTTGAAGTCCATTCTGATATGAATTACAAACAACCTAATTTCTCTTTCTATTTAGATGAAATTGATACACAAATCAAATACATGATTCTGTCACGATGTACTACACATTCTCATATGAATGTACCAGACATTTTAGGGTTAATTGACATTTTCTCGGACATTGAACATTCTGCTATCTTGATTTTGTGATTTCCTTATGTATTGATGGTGTCATGTTTCAGATTAGAAGACAAGTTGGATGGTGCTACAAATTTCATAGGTATGCACTTAAATATGTTTCCAAGTTATATCATTTAGCATAATATGAGGGTGTTTGAAGGGGATGAACAAGGGACCTTGTCCAAGCAATGACCCAAAGGGATCATTGGATCTAGTGCATTCATATTAATAGCACACCCTCCCTAGAAATTAAGACTCCAGGTTTTCATAGCAGGTTTGATATTTTTATATTGCTGCATCTTAAATAAACATTGTAACCGGGACAACAGTCTTTAGAGTTCTATTACTGTTGAGTACCTTTTGCTATCAAATATTTTGAATATTGTTAGTACAATGATCATTATATAAATTCTCATTGTTTAATACTAATGATGCACTTGTTTGCAATATAGAAATTGATATCTTCTAGGATATGTTCTTGGTTTTTTTCTTTGTCTTGGGTAGGTTACCACGGAGGAATGATTGGTAACAACACTGGAAAAGTGTTGTTCCTATTTCCCATTTTTTTTTTATTCTTGTTCTTATTTCCTTATCATAAGAATATTGTTCTTGTCTGCTATTTTATTTTATCGTGCTTGTTCTAAGAAGGTCACAGGTGATAGCTCTAAGAGGAAGCTATAGTGATGGTTCTAGGAGGCAACAGATTAGATGGTATCTAGTTTGAGACATGGAGCAGGCTATCCAAACATGGAGTTGTATACATGACAATATACATCCATATACCGAAGGTGAAGAAGAAAAAGTTAGAACCTTCTGAAAAGAAGGATACCTTTGTGGGATATAGAGTGTTCCACAAGGAGATTGATGGGGAGGAGAAGGTGACTCCACCAGTGGTGAGGCAAATGGCCCCACCTAGTACCAATTCATATAAAGCTATAATTCAAAGGGATCCAACCCTCAAGATCCAGTAGGAAGGAGCAATCTCCTAGGAATTTCATTGGAGATCAGACTTCAAAAGATGCAGAGGGAGCAAATGGCTCTAGAGATTGTACAGACTTAGAGGGAGTCATGTTTCATAGGGAGAATGGTACTCCAAGATCGATGGATACTTTATGAGCTTGTATTTAACCAAGAATGTACAAAGTGAGTCTGATCTCAAAGAGATTCAATTGGCTCAAGAGAGAGTCGATTATTCAGAGGGAGTTCCCCCTAGATCTAGGTGGGAGAGAGACATCTCCTAGGACTGAAAAACAAGTTTCATGAGTTGAGGAGGCCAAACATAAGATTTATAGGAAAGAGGATTCTAGGAGATGTGATCTTGCTACAGTGACAGAGGAGGCAGCTAGTTAGGAGGACTGGGTATGGATTTTGTCTCAATCACAGAGGGAGCAGCTAGTTAGGAGGACTGGGTATGGATTTTGTCTCAATCACAGAGGGAGCAGCTAGTGAGGTAGACTGGACAATAGGA
>JASDQU010106186.1:35154-59057 GCA_032191745.1 Picea mariana
TTTTCATTTTCCCAACTTCCCATCAATATCCATACCATTATCTAAGGATAACCTACATTTATATTGTGTGTCATGTCAAACCAAATTACCATATTTGAAAACCTATCCTTTAGCTGACCAACAAAACCAACTTATCAAAAAACCAACCATTCCAAATATGAGGTGGCCTAGCTCTTCCCTTTAGTAGTTAGATGCAGACTTTAGGACCAACAGATCCAATCACATCGATATGTACGCATTTAGAAGATAAAACTTGTATAAATGATTGCTCAGAACCAGTTACAAAGTAAGTTTGGAATGTAAGTTTGAAGTTTGAAACATTAGACAACAATATATTAAACAATTAAGATTTTGTATATCTCCGTCAATATCACCATTTACTAAATTTCATTGTTGATTTATACAAAGATGGTGTTATGAGTTATTTTGTTGTTCAAATTCACTTTCATCTTGTCGAGTCGTAGCACAGTGATCTACCAATTTGGAAACGACCTACCATGTTTGGATTTCATTGCTTGTATTTTTAGTAAAGGTTTGTAAGTAATTTGTTGCGGAGATAGATTTGATTTCACTTCTCGTTTGGTCATTTAGTTTCATTTGTCTCCTTATTTTGCATTTATTTTGTTACAAGTAATCTCATTTTATTTATTGAGTTTACTAACGGTTGAATGATTGCACACAAACATGTTGATATAACAATATTGTTCAATATCCATAAGATGAGTATGTCAATAGAATACTGTGTTCCAACGCTCATTCAAATAATAACTTGTTGGTATTAAATCAGAGTTACTCTATTTTTGAATAATATTTTCAAGTATGACCCTTGTGATGTCGTTGTATTAATTATTTATACAATCATGCCTTTGTATGATTGGAATATGTTCATAACTACAATCATGTAGTGACTTTGGTTTAAGAGATTTGAAATATATTTATGTTATTATATGAAATTGTCACAATTTATAAATGGCTTGTATATAGCAACTCTAATACAATTTGAGTCTAACACAAACATAAATTTTATTTACAAAATAATAGTTATCATGTTACCTCTCAAATAATGGTTGTAAGGAACTTGATTTGGTTTAAGGAACAAAATTGTATCACTTGAAGATTCCAAAATTAGTGTGATGATTATTTGATTTGTCTATATAAGTTTTCATGCAATCTGAATTTTTGGATCGAGCCTTGTAAGTAGTTTTTGTATTAGTTTTCTAATCAAATTCCTCTGATTATAGGTAGCACTAGCCCCCATTACAATTGAAATGATATTATTTTATATGCTTTGCTTTGATCCATAATTAGACAAAGTGTCATTGAAGGTAGGAATATAATTACGTTTTTACACTTAGGTATTAAGATTAAGTAAAATGTTGTAATCTTTTGGCCAATTAGCACTTCTTTGTTCTGCTACCAAATAAACATAGATTACCCTGTTTTTTTTGTAATATCATAGTTTTATTTTGATTAAAGTGTGAAGAGTGTTTTTTTCCATAGAGTAGGATATTCTAGTGATTAAGGGATTTTTCCCCTGTAATCTTGGGTCAGGATCACAACAGACCAAGACTAAGTGAAACAGACAACAACCTTCGCTCACTGACAAACACAAAAAAAATAAAGAAAATAATTACCTACACTAGGAGAAAGTAGGGATAGAGAGGAGAAAAGAAAGTGCAGCTTATTCTCTCGTCTGATGTCGATCCCCTCTCCAATTCGTTGAAGAACTCTTCATCTTATGTTCGAATCAACCTACAAGATATATACAAAACTAGGGATGTGACGAAAGTAGTTATGCAATCAAAAGCATGTGCATATTATGTGTCATATTAAAAGTAAGCATAAAGATAAACATATATTGAAGACAAAATCTGAGGGAAAACAAACTCTTTATTATCATCAAGTATAAAAGGTAAGTTACAACCTTGTCCAGCCTTAGGCATCGTCTTGAAGCAAACTTTTTGGGTTCCTCTGGGAATCCTCAAGCATCAACTCAACCAACGTAATATTCCTCTAATGACTCAGATAGGGATAAGAAGACACCCTATAAGAACATAAAATGAGAAAGAAGATCTGGAAAAGGAGTTTCCCAACTAAAGGGGATGTTGCTCAGAGAATTATAGGGGAGGGAGGCTTGCTAGATGATGGAAGCATAACTTTTCACCAAGGGAACTGTCTCTCCTTATCCCTCCATGGTTGTTTTATATCATCCCAAAGAGGTTTGGGGAGTTGAATTCCATTTTGTATGAGAAAGGGTCATTGGGAAATGAGCCCAACTGAAAAAGCCGCTTGAAAACACAAGATTATTTTATTTTTCACCAGATTTGAGGGCATATGTAGGTCTTAGTAAGGAAAGTTGTAGATGTATGTGTGTTGCACTAGGAAAACCCATAGATATGATATTACAGCATGTTTTTTAAATGCATTTTTAGAGGTCTTTTGGGGAAAATTCTAACAAACATTGGAAAATGGTTGGTACATGGCACAAATGCATAGGTGTGGCGTTTTGTGATATAACATATGCCCCCTAGTATGCGAGGTAAGAAGGGAAAAATGATGGCCTAAACACATTATGAACTCTGAGAGATGAGGATGCATTGAAGTATCCACAGAGGTTCCCAAACAACTAATCCAAAAACAATAATTGTCAACAAAGATCAAGCAAGAGTTTTGTTTCCCAAGTCAAGCATACCCATGCTCAAGAGTGATAAATCATGGCCACCAAATAAAATACACTGCAGATTGATGGTACATATGAATGTATGACTAATTTCCATGGCCACAAATGATACAAAGTTGATCCATGTGATAAATATCAAGTAGAAATCATGGTCACAAGGAATATAGAGTGGATCCATGTCAAAATAGATCATAGCCACAAATATATGCACAGTGGAGCTATGTCTCAAGATCAAGAATATATGATATCTGGAGCTAAGAGAATGAACAAATTGATCCTCTGCAAGTACCAATTTCTGTGAGGTGGCACCATATGAGTCGAGAAGGAGCACAAAAGAAGTGGTTCTTGTACTTCACCCGAAGTCTTCACAATGATTTGTCATACAAGTATACATTATGTGAATATATGAGTCGATGTCTAACATAGTGAGACATTTTTTGATTATCGATCATTGAGTTATATCATTAACAAACACGATACAACTCAATCATAATGATAATGTTAGTCAAGGTACCATGGTACTATCTAACAAGTGTGAATGAATGATATTGCATCGAAAACCTAGTAGAAACTATCGAGAAAGGGAAATTGAGGTATTCCCACTGTCAATAGTGAGGGAACCTACAAATAATGATTGGAATATCCAAGGTAAAAAAACATAACTCTAGATCCCTCTCCCATAGCAATATGTGTCGAAGTCGATGGAAGGGAACCCACTATAAGGAAGGAATTAAGGCATCCTACATCATCCAACACGAGGGGTGGTGCAAGGCCAAATATTTGGAAGAAATTAGATGAAGATACTAATACTCATGATGATGATACTTGACTTGGGAAGGTCAACTTGCAAGGTCAAAGGCTAACTGCAGAATGAATGACACAGGTTGAAAATTTTCCATTGAACATAAGCATGACACATTATGTGACTCAGGCATAATGAATATAAATTGGGATACATTTGTGATGCAGGAGGCATCAAAAAACTCTCCATATAGTTGGAAGAATAACCAACTAGGGGAGAAAAAACCCAAAATGCGAAAAAGTCTCCTAAAGACATACTAAACCAAAAACAATGAGATATCGACTCAATATTGTGCTTTGTTCAAGGGAGAAAAGACTCCTTCCAATAAAAGAGACAGATGTTTTCCCATTTTTTTTTTGTCTTGTTCATGTTATAGAAGCATGAAAAGGAATAAAATAATGCTATTGTATAGTGGAGGAAATGAGTGCCGTGGGAAAGGAAACCAATTCCATAGTGAAAGGAACATACCTATTCTCAATTCAAGAAAGCATTTGCAGAATAAGGAAACTCGGGGGATGTTTTGTCCAATGATAAGGTATCGAGTTAGAAGGGCATAAACTACAAGGCTGGGAACTGATAGGAATGCATAGGCGATTGTTTCAACAACATAAGTCGAATCCGACATTAGGCCTAAAAGCGTGAGCAGTCAATATGCAGAAAAAATTACGACTCAACTTTGAAGTAAACTTACCATGATGGTATTTTTCATAAGTTTAGTCTCCAGGGCCTAAAAAAGAATAAAATCATACCAAGGAGAACTCTTCTAGTCAATGTGGGGCCAGAGTATTCCTTTTTCATACATAGTCTAGTGTTGGGCCCCAACAACTCCCCCTAAGTTTTTACAAAATTTAAAGGGCCCCCATTAGAATCTTGATAATTATAATGAGCTACAGAATCAACCTTTTCAAATAGTTTCATACCTTGGATTGCTTTGAAACAAACTTAAGAAATTCACTATAGTATGAGACATTCATTACAAGAGTATATGTCAAAAGTTAGAAACAAGCATACAAGTCTCAATTTAAACAAAAACATTAATTTTTATCAAATGTTTACTTTCGTTTAAATTATGATTATGTGTTCATTCTTCTGCTCATTAGCAAGTTTGACTATTTTGAATAATGTGTTCAATACTTCATCAACTAATATCTTGGTTGGTTTCTTATTTTCATAAAATCATTTGGTGATATTAATTAATTAAATTATTTTTTTATTTTGCATCTCATAATAATAATAAAAAATAAAAAAGAATTATCTATCATTTGTTTGATTTTGTAAAAAACCAAAATTAATATCTTTCTCTTCTCCATTAACTTGAAGCTTCTAGAATTTTAAGATCATTATAAACAATGTTTTTTTAGAACTTATAGTTAGTTTAAATTCATTTTTGGTTTTATTGTTCTAGATTTTGTTTTATTCACAATTTTTAGGTTATTAATTTAGGTTTCTTTTTGTTTCATAGGTTTCTATTATCAAATATTTGATACGGATCTGATCATGGCTTGATTTTATTATCCAAATACGTTGAAGATGATTGATCTAAAAATAATATTGGATTGCTACAAATAATTTTATGAGCAACAATAGATAAAATTTGGAAAGGCGTCAAGATCAAACAAGCGATTTTGCAGGACTGATTGCAGCCAAACCGTGAGGAATTTGAAGAAACGATTGAAAACCTACTTCCCAAATGGACCCGTTTACCTTCCTCTTAGAGATTTTCCCAAACAAATGCATGATTTGAGCGATATTTGGGTCTCTTTATGAGACAAATTTTAGGTGGCAGAAATTATTATTGATGCCGAGACTGTTCCTTCATTTTATAAATATATGAGAAAGTTCAGAGCCAAAGGATCCAGAAATTTGAGAGGAGGATTTTTATCCTTTCTCTTTTGTATATTATTTATTTTTAAACTTTTCTTATTTTCAAATGGAGTAATGGATGGTTGGAATCTTTGGGAGAATTGACGAGTATTTTCAAAGAAGAATATGGAATTCCAGGTTGCTTAATGGCTTTTGTCCTGTGAGTAAAATGGTTTTATTTTCATTATAATATCTTCATATTCTTTTAATAATTGATTGTGCATTGATTTAAATTAGCTTTAGTATTTTTTATCGATACATGGTTAATTGGTATCATTTATGTATTAATTAATTTTTTCCATCTTTAAGAGTCTATTATCCCAAAAAATTCTTCCAGGACTACAGTACAGGCATGTGATTTTGAGAAAGAATATGGGAAAGCAATTCATCTTTGTCTTTACACCTGTTTGATGCTTATTCCATTTTGTTCTTCCATTACTTTTGTATTATGAGAATTCTATTATGGTTGATTTTAGCTTTAGCTTGTCATCATGTGGTGTTTTCATACTGTTAACTGTTATATGTTGTCCATAATTTCTTATTCCATTTTTTATGTGTGATTGATCTATCATTTGATTATTATTGAATTTATTCCTAATGTTAAATGATGGATAAAATTAGTACTCAAAATTGAGTTTTCTCTCGATCTTAGTTATTGATTATCATAAGATCACGGGATTTTTAATGAGTCATCATTCTGTTGCTATATTCTCACTCCAACACATCAAACACTTCTTTGAATTTATTCTGGAAGTACTAGTATTGTTCTGTCACGTGTTTCCCTCACAAGAAGGACAAGAAGGAGCTCATACAACACAGGAAGATAAACTCAATTGACTGATCAGTTAGAGGTTAGTATATGCATTCTTTTCTTTTATTTAGAGTTGTTTATGAATGAAACGATGATTACATTAATTAGATTTGACTTTTTTTTTGTCACCGTTTCAATCATATTCATTTAGTATTTATTTGTTTAATATCTTAAAAAAAAAAGTGTTGTTCATATTCAGAAACTTTATCAAACAATCATTTTTGCAAGATTTCATGCAAACCTTGTAAACTGTTATAAATTGTTCATAATCATTTGTATATTCACATTCTTAGATAAATATTTATAATTATTGTGTCGATTGTTACAATCTTTTATTTAGTTAGTTTATTTCATTTTGTTATCTTTAGGACCTTAGTTGGCCAATGGAGCCATTAAACTCATCAGGATAGGTCATACCAAATGACTTGGGTTAATTAGACAACCCTGGACTAGATCTATTCTTCCAGTTGACGATAGGTCAAATTTTCCCATCAACAAATGGCACTAGAAGGAGGGCCAAACTAAGAAGCTGGCCTTATAGGAGTCTTTGTTTCGAATTTAATTAATTTCTGATGGATCCCCAAATTACTGTGTTGGAACATGCTTTCCACTTCTCATTACCTGATATTCCCAACAAGACATTCTCTCTATTGTCCAAACTCACCTTTGATGGTGTGGGGAATGTATCTGCAAAAGACCATATTAACAAGTTTTGGTGTAAATGCATCAAGCATGATATTTCTAATTTAAAGGTTTTGTGCAGATTGTTTGCTTTTACTTTTAGGGGTTAGATTAAACATTGGTTTGAGTCTTTTCCATCATATCACATTATTGATTGGTTTCAGTTTGTAGATGAATTTTTAGATGCTTTTGAAAACTATGATTACAATCAATTATGTGAATAATTTCAAACTTTACTAATCAGTGGTAGTTCATCTCCAGAAGACTTTTCAACAAGAATCCATCATGTTCTCTGTAAATTTAATCTTGATGACTTGTCATCTGTACTAAATATCCTCTATGATGCTTGCATCCCTTTCATCCAGTCACATTCAATAGCAAATGATGAATCGATTGCAAATCCTACCACTCAATTGCGAGAAGAATTTTGTTCGAAGGATGAAAGGAATCCATCCAAAATTTTTTAACAATCAAGGGAGGTAGAATCTATTGAAAATGTTCTTACTGACAATCAAATTGGTTTTTCCTATGAATCATTGTATAATCAATCCTCGACCATCGTGGAAGAAGATTTGATGTTGGGTCAAGGTGAATGTCAATATTCTTCTAACTCTTTCTCTAATCATTACTTAAATTTAGTTATTGAAGAACACTTGGGTGACGAAAAAGATCTTAAGCATTCTAACATTCCAATGAAACTGATTAGAGATGTAGATCTGCAATTGGAAGAAGAAACCATAAACTCTCATCTACAAATCATACCTTATCCACAAGAAAGATCAGATGTTTGTTGTGAAAGTTTTGAATTATCTATCATACAAGAGACAAATTTAGATGATCATATTATGTTGAAAAATTTATCACCAAAACAGAGTGAACGTTTTAAGGAAAGTAAAGAAGAATGTATTGAGAATACCATTTTTAAATATCATAGCTCAAGATATTATTTTCATGTTCTCATTTCTGATTCATTTTACTCTTTATATCCCGATCTCTTCTTAGATTCTGGTGGACTTGATACTTTACCCACAATATCTTACTCTTTTCCATCACAATCAAATATTTTTGATATGCCAAAAGTTGGTGAAATTAATTCCAAACATAACATTTATGAAGTTGGATTTGATTCTCTTTCACTCTCATCATTTGCATGGAAGAATGACATGTTGCAAGATGATTTTACATGATTTATTGTTGAAAAAGACAATGCACTTATTCTTATGGAAATCAAATATTCTACATTGCATATTCGTTCTTTGATTAGTTTTAATTTTAATGTTTATGCTTCACATTTTGAAACAATCAATATCATCAAAGGAAACGTTCAAACCAATAATCTAATTGATGTCATGAATCCTCTTATGATGTGTTCCCCATTGATATATCCATTTCATCAAAGTCATAGTTTGCATCCTAATTTTTATGACAGGATCTTAGAATGGCTTGAATATTCATATCTAAAAAATGTTCATAATAAAGATAAAGTTGTTCTTGCTTTGTTTCTACCAAAATATCTAGGAAGTAAGCATTACATGATTTTTTTAGATCCTCCACGTGAAGAAATTGATAAACACTTAGGGAATTGTCAGGAGGATGGGGCACTTCGGCCTTGGTTGATGGTTATGTCAGGTCCCCATAATATTGACAAGTTTTCCAAACTTACTTACACTCTTCCATGCCAATATGACCCATATCATGACCAAATTGTAGAATGGTTGGAGGATTCATACATCAAGAAGTTTCAAAATAATGGTAAGGTTGTGCTTGTTTTGTTTTTTGAATACATAGGAGGTAAGCATGACATATTTTTTTTGTATCTGCAAATACTACATTCTTTTATTCTGATTTTCAACTTTCTATGCCTTGCGGGATTGAATATGCTCTTGTGGCTTCACTGGAAATATGATTTTACTTAGCATTTTGATCTATTTAGTAGTTTAGAGTAGTTTTAGGAGTAGGTTTCCTTCAGTTTTATTTCTCAGTGTTTCTTTGTGTAATGATGCAGTTATAAACACAAGTGGGTACACCATGTGAACCATAATATGAACGTTGTGAGAGAAGTCCACTTTAAATCTTTTTCTCTCTGCTTTTCGTTGAATATTTCTTTTCAAAAACACAATATCATCATAAAAATTTTAAATGGAAAGTAAAGAGAAAAGTAAATTTAAACTATCAATTCAACCCTGACCCAAGGTGCCACGAGTAGGACTGAACTCATCTTAATAAGGATTTTTCTATTTTCTTTTAGTGTCTTTTATTTTTAATAATAATGCTTGGTCAAAGTAACATCTTATGCATCACTATCTTAAGAAAAGAAATTTGTTGCACATGATATTTTATATGATTTAGTTATTCCTTTATTTTACAGTGAGATGATAGTGGATACAAAAACTCAAGTTTATCTTTGGCCAAAATCGTTTCCTGAAAAGTTTTCTTTTGTTGTTTTGATTTTGTGTACTTCTGATTTTGAATCCCATTAATAAAATTTGATTTGGTTTCTTGTGCGTTTTTTTGTTTTCTTTGATTGCTTTGAATAAGTTTTATTCTTATCTCTCTTTTTTAATCAATATATTTCTAATCAAAGAGTTATTGTCGAAGGAAGCATTTATTTTAAGACTTGTGTTTTTCAAGCAAATTGAAATAGTTCAAAGAGGTCCTGATATTAAGATATAACTCAGACAATTGATTTTTAAGTCAATTGTCACATTCATTTTGTCCTCAAATTGTCTTTGCCAGAGTATTACACTAGAGATATGGTTTAAATATTTGAGAATTATGATGATATTTAAAAATTTTACACCGCCCATATTCTTAAGGAATCACTTTTAAGTGCTTCCCCATTCTCTAGATGATTTCTTAAAGGAAATCTAAAATCCCTAAACCATGATAAAACTTCCGGTTTTGAAAGAAAATAAATAACATGATCAACTATTCACCTATATTGCAATTAACCTCCAGTATCACCCCGCTCTCTTTGTCATCAAGAAATCTATAATTGTATTATTATTTAAAAGTGATATAAGAGGGTTGGAAGCAATTAAGTGTGGGAAGTGTGCGTAAACCCGTCGGGGTATTGAACAGGCCCGCTGGCAGCGGGTAAATACACACATGATACCAATACGACTTCGTCGGGGTACTAAACAGGCCTCCTAGCAACGAAGCAATGTCAGGTCGAGAGGTAGCAGGTATATCTTTTTAAATTAACTTTTATGGAAGTATACATCATGTGGATACAACTATTGGATGGGATTAAATCATTTGAGTGGGTTAAATGACATCCCTGTCGAAGCTATGGATGTCTGCTAACATCAGTGGCTCTGCCAACGGTATTGAAGTTCTTTTATAAACATCATGACTCTTTGATTAAGACATTATTTTAGGTTATAATCCTCTGCAAAGAAAATTCTATTGTTTGGTTATAACATTGAGCTTATTCTAATACTATATGGTCTCAAAGTGAATTTATTTCAAGGAGCTTAAATCCATTTTCAAGTCTTATTATTTTCTTCCTGAGATTAAATCTTACCAGATCAGAGATAATTTCTTCATCAAGTAAGTCGGCATTTGTTGGGCCCCAACAACTCCCCCTAAATTTTTACAAAATTTAAAGGACCCCCATTGGAATCTTGATAATTATAATGAGCTACAGAATCAACCTTTTCAAATAGTTCCATACCTTGGCTTGCTTTGAGACAAGCTTAAGACATTCACTATAGTATGAGACATTCATTGCAAGAGTATATGTCAAAAGTTAGAAACGAGCATAAAAATCTCAATTTAAACAAAAACGTTAATTCTTATCAAATGTTTACTTTCGTTTAAATTATGATTATGTGTTCATTCTTTTGCTCACTAGCAAGTTTGACTATTTTGAATAATGTGTTCAATACTTCATCAACTAATATCTTTGTTGGTTTCTCATTTTCATAAAATCATTTGGTGATATTAATTAATTAAATTCTTTTTTCATTTTGCATCTCATAATAATAATAATAAATAAAAAAGAATTATCTATCATTTGTTTGATTTTGTAAAAAATCAAAATTAATATTCTTCTTTTCTCCGTTAACTTGAAGCTTCTAGAATTTTAAGATCATTATAAACAATGTTTTTTTAGAACTTGTAGTTAGTTTAAATTCATTTTTTTTTTATTGTTCTAGATTTGGTTTTATTCACAATTTTTAGGTTATTAATTTAGGTTTCTTTTTGTTTCACAGGTTTCTATTATCAAATATTTCATACGGATCTGATCATGGATTTATTTTATTATCCAAATACGTTCAAGATGATTGATCCAAAAATAATATTGGATTGCTACAAATAATTTTATGAGCAACAATAGATAAAATTTGGAAAGGAGTCAAGATCAAACATGCGATTTTGCAGGACCGATTGCAGCCAAACCATGAGGCATTTGAAGAAACGGTTGAAAACCCACTTCCCAAATGGACCCATTTAACTTTCAAATAGAGATTTTCCCAAACAAATGCACGATCTGAGAGAGATTTGGGTCTCTTTACGAGGAAAATTTCAGGTGGCAGAAATTATTAGTGGTGCCCAGACTATTCATTCATTTTATAAATATATGAGAAAGTTCAAAGCCAAAGGATCCAGGAATTTGAGAGGATGATTTTTATCCTTTCTCTTTTGTATATTATTTATTTTTTAAACCTTTCTTCTTTTCAAATGGAGTAATGGATGGTTGGAATCCTTGGGAGAATTGACGAGTATTTTCAAAGAAGAATATGGAATTCCAGGTTGCTTAATGGCTTTTGTCCTGTGAGTAAAATGGTTTTATTTTTATTATAATATTTTCATATTCTTTTAATAATTGATTATGCATTTATTTAAATTAACTTTAGTCTTTTTTATCAATACATGGTTAATTTCTATCATTTATGTATTAATTAACTTTTTCCATCTTTAAGAGTCTATTATCCCAAAAAATTCTTCCAGGACTACAGTACGGGCATGTGATTTTGAGAAAGAATATGGGAAATAAATTCATCTTTGGCTTTACACCTGTGTGATGCTTATTCATTTTCATTCTTTCATTACTGTTGTATTATGAGAATGCTATTATGGTTGATTTTAGCTTTAGCTTGTCATCATGTGGTGTTTTCATACTGTTAAATGTTATATGTTGTCCATAATTTCTTATTCCATTTTTTTATTTGTGATTGATCTGTCATTTGATTATTATTGAATTTATTCCTAATGTTAAATGATGGATAAAATCAATACTCAGAATTGAGTTTTCTCTCGGTCTTAGTTATTGATTATCATAATATCACATGATTTTTAATCAATCATCATTCTGTTGCTATATTCTCACTCCAACACATCAAACACTTCTTTGAATTTATTCTGAAAGTACTAGTATTGTTCTGTCACAGGTTTCCCTCACAAGCAGGACAAGAAGGAGCTCATACAACACAAGAAGATAAACTCAGTTGAATGATCAGTTAGAGGTTAGTATATGCATTCTTTTCTTTTATTTAGAGTTGTTTATGAATGAAATGATAATTACCTTAATTAGCTTTGATTGTTTTTGTGTCACCATTTCAATCGTATTCATTTAGTATTTATTTGTTTAATATCTTAAAAAAAAAAAAAGTGTTTTTCATATTCAAAAACTTTATTAAACAATCATTTTCACAAGATTTCGTGCAAACCTTGTATACTATATATAAATTGTTCATAATCATTTGTATATTCACATTCTTAGATAAATATTTGTAATTATTGTGTCGATTGTTAGAATCTTTTATTTAGTTAGTTTATTTCATTTTTCTATCTTTAGGACCCTAGTTGGCTAACAGATCCATTAAACCTATCAGGATAGGTCATACCAAACGTCTTGGTTTAACTAGACCACCCCGGAATGGATCTATTCTTCCAGTTGATGGCAGGTCACAACATCCAGTTAGTCTGGAAAATCGTTAAACATATATCGAAAGGACGTCTCTTCAAAACCTCTTTAACGAGTGTGACAGAGACAATATAACTCGACTATGTTTTCATATTTAAGGAGTCTGAAAATATATTAACTATGGAATCCCTTGTCCTTTTTCATAAATGTAGTCCCCTGAGCTAAAAAATGTGTAAAACACAACTTAGGAGAACTCTTCTAGCTTGTAGACTAGAGTATACATTTTTCGTAAGTAGTCGTGTCTAGTCCTAAAAATGGGTAAACTTGTGCTTGACAGGTGTTGCTTCAGATCTATTTAATGTGTGTACAAGGAACAACATCACTCGACAATCTTTTCAAGTTTAAGGAGTCTCAAAAGAGCTTAACTATGGACTCCATAATGTTATTGGGGAGGAACATGTAAGATAGGTGTCCCACGCGAAATGGAAAGAATGAGAGAAACTAAGAAGCATGAAGCTCAAACGCAAACTCATGACGTGACTAACCAGGACCCCCAAGCCTAGAAACAAACTTGCATCATGAGTGCCATAATGAAAAAGAATTGTATACTAGAGCGCCCATCGAAGGTAGGCTCTACCATCAACCGAACGATGCTTTTAAGCAAAGAGAAAGGTTCCATCGTTCATTAATGGGGTTGACCCTAGGTTTAAACAATAATAGTAATTGATAATGCAACAGTTTGAGTGAAATGCACACTAACCTAAATGATATTTATAATCACATCACCTACCCAAAATCTTGTAACATACTCTACCAATTGATGATAAAGGTACTGGAAAAAATTCCAAACCAACCTAAGGCCTACAAAAATGACGATAATGTGCAAAAATTTGATCATTAGTTGAAAATTTGGAGAAAAATAAGGAAACTTTAGGAAGTGGGTTTTAATGTTTTTAACAAATATTGATATATTTACCCATTTATCATTCTATTTTTACCATTTCACCCAAAAAACCACCAAAGTGACCAAAACCCTTGAAGATAAAATTGAGAAAATGTGGAGCTTGGAGCAACTTGACTACTTGCCACCTCAAACAAGTAAGTGTTCCACCCTTAACTTGCATTTGATTATTTTATTTATGCAATTCCTTCCGAATTTCAAGCTTAATTTCAATTTATTCATCATGACTATGTGCATCCTATGTCTACCTTAAAGCAACTTGCGGATATTTGCAGCCGGTGGAAACATCAGTCGTGGATATCCACGACTATTCAAACTAAAAGTTGTGGATGCCCAGGAAAATATTTGAAAAAAAGAAACTACTCAAAATTTTCTTGGAAATTGAGCATAATGTCTATTCTCTAGAGAGAACGTGAACATGAAGAGGTGGACCGAGAAGTGTTTGATGGTGATGAAGAAAAACAAGCTTTGCTTGCTTGTGGAATGTATAATTTTTTTCAAGTTGGTGGCATGAGAGCACACATGATATTATTAAATATCCTAATTGACTATTGGAACCCGGATGTTGAGGCATTCATGTTTGTTGGATAGTCTTTGACCATTATGGTTGAAGAAATTTACTTCATTAATAGTTTGGCTAGGAGAGGGGAAGTGCCAAACTTCCAATCTCGGGGAGGAAGCTGGAGTATCGATGACTTTATCAATGAGTATTGTGATTCTATCACTAAGAAGGGTATCTCTCAAGTGATAATCAAACATATTACCAACTTGAGTCTCTGAGTCATCTTATACACTCTAGTTTAGATAGTGGGATTCAACTCCTTAAATTTGGTGTCATGGGTACAAATTCAATATGGGGTTGAATTCCTATGCCCTACTATGTATGACTGGAGCACTACCATTCTCAATAACATGAAAGCATAGTTGACAGATTGCAAGTTTAGGAAAGTGAAGAAATTTTTCTTCAGTAGTTTCCTATGCAAGTTCTTCGAGAGAGAATGTCGATGATGAGCCCGCAAACACATATACAAGGACACTTATGACCATGGCCAACCATGGTATGGTGGACTGAGATAATAACTCTCTTAGGAGGTGGAAAAATGTACAATCAATTTGATGATGAGTTCCTTGGTTGGTGGGAGAGACAAAATCCCTTCATTGAGGACTACCCATATGCAGGTATCGATTTTCTCTAAGACACAGACATCATCATCCCTACTGGATACGAACTAAAGGACATAGGTAAATTTTTATTTCATGTTATTTAATTTTAAATTTTTTAAAATAAAATTATTTCTATCTTTTTGTAAGATCCATCATAGTAACAAGTACCTTAATTTTATGCATTTAGGGCACTCATAAGAGTGGCTAATGTCCCACGACATAGCCAACAAGGAAGAGAGGAGGTAGGACCAAGCGATGATGTATAAAGTACCTTGTGTAGTATGGGTCGGAAATTTTAGGCCCTCATGCAAAATGTGCCTATGGATACCAATGATGACCTCTCCTTATGCATGTAGCGACATGTCGTGGGAGTACTGAGGCCATGGGTCTGATTGTTCCCATGTTTGGCAAACACTGTTGTTTATTATGATAGGGTGCAACAGCCTTAGGCCTAGGCATATTTTGTTCTCATAGAAATTTGTTTCTACTTGTATAACATTATATGAGCTTGAGGGGCTAGGAGGCCCTATATTTTGTACTTGATGGATATCCTTTTAATATATATTATTTTTTGTGTGCTATATACATTTTTTATTTTACATGAAAATATGTATATTTACATGTGACTATGTCTTCTTTACTCTACTAATGATATAAATGTCAATATAGAATATAATTAGCATAAGAATCAACTAACTCATTATCCCTCCTAGGAACATGCTCGTAAGTAATGAACTCAAAATAACGTTCCATAAGACGTAACCTAAGAAAAAACCATAATAGCACTAGATCTCAAACTTGATACACACCATTCAACTGTGAAACAACCAATTGCAAATCCATGAAAACCTAGAGGCTATTAATGCCACTTGACAATGGATCTCGCAAAATATCGATAACTGTGCTATACTAGGAAATTTTGTTAGTAGTTTCCCTAAGACACACACCTCCAACAGACACTAGATGAATAGAAGGAGAATAGATCACCCAAGAAGTGGATGCTACGTGTTGAGTATGGGAACTAACACCATTCGTGAATCTGAAGTAAATCAACGACCCCTCAAGCATCTGTAACACATTAGAACCACATCAATCACTAACATGACAAAATTAATAAAACTGTAAACAAATCTATGTACAATATAGACAATAAATGCAAGAGTGCTAATGCTCAAGCCATTAGGACTAAGCATAGTACTTCTTCAGGTAGAGCCCATTTTCAGGCTCAGATAGCACATTTCCTTCAAAATACACAAGCTCGTAGGATCCTTTCTCTAAAACCCATCGCACGACATAAGGGTTGAACCACATGGGGTTTAACATTCCTACCCCCAAGGAATCCTTTTCCTAGTTGTATACTAACACAAGATATCCCTTGGATAACACCCTAGGAAGGATAGACTTATCATACTAAGAATTGACTCATTTCTTATGTCCTTCATTTGCTAAATTTGCATCTCAATTTTGATTGTTGATATGTTCAAGGTAAACTAAGCATTCTTCGAGGCAAGTCATGTCTAGAAGGGGCTGGACTACTATTTTGAGTGAAGCAACTTCAAATTCAATAGGAAAAAATGATTCCACTCCACGAACAAGTTGGAACGGTGAGAAAGCAGTGGTATTTTTGACTAAGGTCCGATAATCCCACAAGGTCGAGTATATCATTAAGTGCCATTTCATTTGATTTGAATTAATCGTTCCTCTCCGTATCATTTTTAATGACTTGTTCACAAATTCAACTTGATCGTGATCCTGGGGATAGTAGGGAGACAAATTTTCATCCCTAAACCCTATTTTCGATGATAATTCGAACATCATTCATTTTTTAAAGTGACTGCCATGGTCAGTGACAATCTCTCTCAAGACCCCGAACCTATCTATGGCATGATTGAATATGAGTAGTGTTCATTTCTTCCCATCATTAGCAAATGTTGGCATATCCTCAGCTCAATTAGTAAAGTATTCGACGACTATGATGATGTAATGTTGCCCCCTATTCGAGCTTGGTTGGCATGTCATAAAATCTACGCCCTAATTGGCGAAGGGGCCAACCGTGATAAAGGTAAACATTGAATACGTATGTGAATGCATTTTCTTAGTGAAAATATAGAATGGATGACACTTCTTGACAACTTCAATATAATTTTTAAATATTGTAGTCCAAAATTATCCTAAACCCAAATTGTTTTGGGTTGTTTCCAACCTAGATAAGTGACCACCATATGCTCCAGTATTTTATTCATTCAAAACAACTTTCGCTTCTTTAAGAGTTAAGAAACATTGAAGGGTCATGTCCACCCCTCACTGATACAAAGTGTCAGTGATATTGAGGTATTTTTTTCCATATAATGGATCCGTCATCGCTCGTCTCTCGAGAATTTTAGAGGGAACTTCATAGTTTGGATATATATAAGGATATCCCCATACAATGGATCAAATGAAGAGATGAGGAAAATGTGCTCATCCAGAAATGAGTCTACGATCTCTCCTTCCTCATTCTTTACCGAAAAATATGACATCATCTCAGTGAATACTAAGGACTTCTCATATTTTGTAGATGCAAAGTCCAATTCAAACACTTGAAGAACAATAATCCACTTGTTGTACTTCTCACCAATAATTCTCCTAGTAAAACAAAATTTAAATGGATTGACCATGGTGATGACAATTGTATTTTGTAATAGAATGTAATGTCGAATCCGCTAGAAAGGATGAAAGGTTGCTAGCGCCAATTTATCTACATGTGAATATCTAAGTTCATGACCCATGAGAGTGAAACTCAAGTAATAGATGGCATGCTCTTGGAGCTCATCATCCTCCTGAGCTAGAACCATGTTGATCGAAGACTCAGTTGCTTCCAAATACAACAAGTAGTCTCAATTGTAATTAGGGGGACTAAATGAAGGATTCGAAACTAAAAATTTCTTCAAAAAATCAAATTATTGTTGTTCATATATTTCTCAACAGAATGGGATCCCTTTCTTTAAAAGGAACATAAATCCCTTTTTTATGTTAGCATAGTTTGGGAAAAAATGCCTAAGGAAATTTTCCTTTCCTTGCAGGCTCTGACATTGTGTGACTATACGTAGGGGAGGAAAGTGAGTTATTTCGTCAACCTTCAAGGGGCCAACCATGATCCATTTTTTCAAAACAATGAATCCCAAAAGATGACCAAAGGTCACACAAAAATACAATTGTGTGGATTCAATAAGATCGTATAGGAATTACATCATTTAAAAACTAAGCGGAGGTGTAAGAGATTTTGGTCCCTCTTGCATGAGAGATCTATGAGATCATCTATGTATGCCTCCAATATATGCTTTAAGAAAGGAAAACATCATGGCCCACTGGAGTGTTTCACCAATAGTTTTAAGACTAAATGACCTTTTCCTCTAAGCGAATGTGCCCCATGGACATATGAAGGTTGTTTTGTGTTGGTATTCTAGATGAATTTAAATTTTGTTGTAGCCATAAAAACCATCCATAAATGAGAAGATTTCACTCCCCACACACTCATCCAAGATCTAATCAATGAATGGTGCTAGGAAGTTATTTTTATGACACACCTTATTCAAGTCCCTAAAATCCATGCAAACACGAATTGTACCTTGCTTATTATCAACGAGGATAGGGTTGGAGACCCATTCTATCAAAAGATATGGGTAGATAAATCATGCATTAATCATATTTTTAACTTCATCTTTTGTTTCTGCTACCTTTCCTGGGTTCAAATGTCTCAACATTTTTTGAATCGACTTTACATTTTCATAGGTTCAAATCTCGTTTTGAACTATTCAAGGATAGATTCCAGGAATTTCCTCATAATACCATGCAAACACATCTCAAAACTCCTTAAAGAGTGTCGTATATTGAGAGATTTCATCTTATGAGCATTTTCTCTGATAAAGACGTTTTAGAAAATTTCAGGATTCTTAGAAATGTTGACCAGTATTGTCTTTGCTATATTAGCCATGTTTCCTTTGACATAGACACCATGTATGGCCAAGGGATTGAATTCTCCATCAACACTTCCAACAATGTCTTACTTGAACTCTCCACTCTCTAATCAAATGAGTTTAGGGAGGAAGTACAATCTATGATGCAAACCATCTCATGGACTTTCAGCTTCGACCATTTCCTTGATGATTGCTTCATTCGAGGGTAAGACAGTACCTAGAAATTCTTGGGATATTGAATATTTTTTAGCCCAAATAGGCTCAGGAAAGAGATCATCCTTGGTGGCCGCTAAAGTTTGATCTGGGCCTGTCATGACCTATTGAAGGGCTTGGTAATATACATTAGTTGCAAACAAGGGTTCATCCATCCCATCATGCACTCAACCTTCAATCACACTAGATGGCAAGGGAAGGGTCCATGGGTCCTTTGTATACAAAATTATAAACTAATCAACCCTATTAAACAAAGTACCATGAATGTATAATATCAATGCGGGAAATTCAAAAGATCCCATAAGCGAAGGGTATATCCCACAACCGATTCTCTCAGTGTCCATGTAATAGTTTTCAGTTCAATAGATAGTAGTTCCAAGATTCACTGTCACATCGGAAAGGTTGTAAACCACCTAATATATAGTCCTGATTATTCTATCACAAGGAAAAAATATAATCCAAATTTTTTTCTAGACGACAACTATCATGGAATATGTCTAAATTCTTCCTAACAAGAGATTATAATCGAGTGGTGTGTCGACTACTTCAACCTCTATGCAAACCGAATTTCCCCCTAGTGTAACCAGACATGAAGGAATCAAACCATGTGGTTGAAACGATCATCCATCAAAGGCATCCAAGAGTGTAGGAGAGGAGGTAAGCTCAGGAGAACCGATAGCTTTATAGCATGGCAAAGAAATCACACACATGGAATATCCTTCATTAATGATGGTTCTCCTAACTAAGAGATTGTTTCAAACAACCCCAATCTGAAAAGATACGTGATATGAAAAGCATGGGTTCACATCAATAGAATCAAACTTCATTACAATTTTATTAGAAACATATGCATCCCCTATGGAAGACAACAATGCAGTGTGTTACGAGGAGAAACTTTGGAGAACCTACAAAGTGGACATTGCAGAAGGAATCTGAGCCAAATAATCCACAATTAAATAGTTGGGAGTGACTAGTACATTAGTTTTATGTGTTTTCCTTTTATAAATTTCCTTAGGTATGTGTTTCTCTTTCTCTTTGTCAAGATTCTCTATGTGGAGAGGGGCCTGATCCTCTAAAGTTTTCTTATCCTTCTCAGTCAACTATGGGTTATTGTAATTCTGAGACCTCGTTGACAAATATACATACTTTATCTTCAAAGTGCTAAGAATGTTTAGAATTCTTTGATATCTGTCATAGGGGGAACACTTAAAGTGCCCCCTTGTTGGTTGAAGTTGGAAGAACCAACTTTCAAATTCTTCCCTTGTGGGAAAGGGTTCTTCAACACACAAGGTATCTGTTGTTGATGCAATTTAATAAGACTCTAGGCTTCTTCCATTCATGGTCACTGATGTGTAAGGTGACCGTCATCACAAATCTTGCAAGGAAAATTCACGATTCTTTTCTCATCCTTTCCCCCCTTAACATTCTTGTCCAATTTTTTTTTATTTCCCTCGCCACCTTTCTTTCCTTTCCTTTCCTATTCTCTCAAAGTTGTTGAGGACCCTTAGAAGTATTTGTTTGAAAAAAAAGTACGTTGGAAGACTAGGTGGAAGGGGTGGTTGAGCCAGAGGCTGGACCGACCATAGGCTTCTACATAGAATTTTTTTTCATCTGGCTAGTGTCTAGATCTGTGGCTTTTGATTGAGAAGAACCCACTATACCTTCATCATGTGGGTTAGAATTTTGATTTTCCAAGTCGAGAGTATATCATGACACATTTGGCATAATCTCATTAAGCATTCCTGACTAAGAGTATATGAGCTCTAACTGTTGCACCCAAAATATTACATGTTCCTCTAAAAACACTCCCAATGTTGTGATGTCCTTCACGATATAAGGGAATAGGGATTTCATGAACCATTCAAGGAGGAAATTTGGTGGAACTATATCCTTAATCAAGATATTTATTATCATTCATTCCTGAATATGATCGAAAATGTGTGTTGCATTGTCTTGTAGAAAACTATCCAGCAATTATGTCCCGACATCGTACTGGATAGGGAGTTGGAAGTGGTCTAATAAAACCATGTATAAATCACCAAACATCGAGTAATTCCCCGTCTCGAGTTCAACATGCCATTTAGTAGTGACTATAGTGAAATTACACTAGAAAAAACACAATGAAATTGAATCTTCATTGAGAGAGTTAGACGAGCACCACAAGTGGAACATCATCATGTGGTCATGTGGATACTCACCACTTTTCCCCTCAAAAATTGTAATTTTTGAAGGTAGTTTGGTCGGGACCGCAGGACAACTAGGTTCATGATGAATAGGATCATTCACCAACTTGGAAAAATATGGAAAATGTAAAGTTTCTATAAATGGTAACCTAGGCCACGTCAGTGACTGATGAGTGACATGAAAAGAAGGTTCTGGGTATAACTAGCACCAGGTTGCTAGAAATAGTTTTCTATTGAACCAGAGCTTGGGATAAAACCTTGTGGCCCATGGTTGAATGGAGTAAATCCTCCACCCATATGGTTCCCAAGAGTAAAATCGAGGTTACCTCCAGCAGAACCCCATGGAAAGGAAAACATCCTGGCATGTGAATATACTGAGCGGGAAAGGGGTTGCCCCCTTGAAACTTCCCTTGTAGTGGATTCCACTAACCTTAGATGGGGGCACTCCCCAATGGAACCCCTAGCGAGGATAAAGGTCCTTTCTAGGGGGGAGATTGACCTTGGAAGTGGTTACTCACTGTCGGCACTATAGGCACAGTGAAAGGGTTAATCCTAAACCCGTTGTAAAGTGTGAATGGGGTGAAAGTAGACAACATAATAGCATATTGGGATCTGCTACCCATAGAGGTTCCACAGCCCCATGTGGGGTTAGGTCCAAAAAATGGAATAAGTCCACTTATAATGAATGGAGATGACAGAGGAATGTGATCTCCGTCCTAATAAAAGGCTTGGTAAGGAGTTGGAGTGCTCCCTACACCAACATTCAATGACTGGGACGTTGGCTAATAACTAACCAACACATTAAGCACATCCATTAATGACATTCCATAAGATAATGTGTTTTTTTTTTACACAAATGATGCAGTTGCACTTGATACTTTAGTGGGACCGACAACCGATGAGGCAATGTTGTTGGTTGTCACGATAATGTTGGATTGAACCAAATTTGTCATTTGAAGCTACATACCAGGAGGAAATATTCCCTTGGTAACTATCGTCGAGGTGGAAGTTGTAGGGGCTCCTAACCCTGACACTGGTGGAGTGTCATCCATAATGGCCCAGTAGAGAGGGATACTATTAGCGAAGTATGATCTTGGAGGTGGGACTCATATTATTGGAAACGAGAAATTTAAATGTAATGAAGAATTAAATTGTGGAGCGAAGTCTTGAGCTTTAATACCCTCAACGATTACCTCGTATGGTTCTAAAACGTTGACTTTTGGAGAGTTATGGTATACGATCTCAATATGACCAACTGATAAGAAAGTGTCGGCTTGATCAAGTCGATGCCTTCTGGGGGAGGGGAAGAGTTATTTATAATATTTTCCTCGAGCGGAAGGCCTTGAATTATCCTCAATATTCAAGATAGTAGGTTGGCCACTTTGAGTGATCAACTCTCAATGAAAATTGACTCACCTTCGTAAAGTTGAAATACCTTCACCAAACACACCATTATAAATTCATAAAAACAAGACAAGCACAAACATATTTTTCAAGATTCTAACTTAAGTGGATTAATCCTTGGGATTGGAAAAACAATAAAGTGGGTTTGGGCCCTTCCATACCAATGTACAAAGGTACGAAAATAAGTTATCCTGACCTCCACATATCATCCTTATCCAATTTAAGTACCCATGCTTCATGGGAAACCCTTGAGCAGTACTGAAGTGTGTGATAAAAAATCCACCCCAGGTACTATGGAAAACCCTCGCAGTCACCTTGTGATACACGTAGGAGAAGAAACTATGGTTACTAGTTCCCAGTTTGTTCCCAGGGATTACAATAAAAAATTGGTATAGAAAGTGTGGGAAGGGTAACAAATGTTGAAGCCTCGAAAGCACCTCCTCTCATGGAGGTATAGGTACAATCGAAACCCCTAGTACACAATCTCTCCACTACACTCGGTCTAGCTCTGGAGGGGAATCTCCTCAGATATTCCTTACACAACCTCGTGTTTAAATCCTGTGTTAGAGGAGCTTCAAGACCAACCTATACAACAACTGGGTTCTACACTCCCTATCTAAGAAACTTATGTTTTTTTAGTATCCTCGGAAAAATTTACTCTCGAACATATGCCAAGGCCCTAGCCTAAACTTGTTTGTTCACCCTAGAAAAATGAAATTTTCTAATCAATTTTAGTTATGTGTTCATTTTAATGGTTTGTTCTTTACTCAGGAGGAGTGTGCATGCAACTTTTGTGATGTTTATATCGACTCTAAAAGTAATGTAATATAAGCACACAAATACAATTTCTTCAAACGAAAATGGATGCAACAACGCTTACGAAGCAAATTCTTTTCTTTTTTCAAAAGAAAACAAAAGTTTGAGTGCAAGCTTTAGGATAAATTGAGATGCACTTTACAATTCTCTTTTTGAAAACAAATGCACACAATAATTCAAAAATTGTACTACTGGATTCTTTTATTTTTTAGTGAAAAGGCTACCACTACCAAAGCATAATGCAACTACCTGAATGCCAAATAACTACCTCTTTTCTTGAAAATATGGAAGCAAAGAGTTCAATAAATGAGAAGCAAACAAACAAGCATATTTTTTTTTTCTTTTTCATTTACAAAAGAAAAATAAACACAGTAATGCAATTTTTTTTCTTTTTCAAACAAGGCAGAAACCAGGAAAAAATATAGAAAGTGTTCAACCAAGACACCTCTAAAAAGACAATCAATATGGATATGCAAAAAAAGAAGGATATTCTTTTA
>JASDQU010106186.1:81470-97617 GCA_032191745.1 Picea mariana
GGAAAAATTTACTCTCGAACATATGCCAAGGCCCTAGCCTAAACTTGTTTGTTCACCCTAGAAAAATGAAATTTTCTAATCAATTTTAGTTATGTGTTCATTTTAATGGTTTGTTCTTTACTCAGGAGGAGTGTGCATGCAACTTTTGTGATGTTTATATCGACTCTAAAAGTAATGTAATATAAGCACACAAATACAATTTCTTCAAACGAAAATGGATGCAACAACGCTTACGAAGCAAATTCTTTTCTTTTTTCAAAAGAAAACAAAAGTTTGAGTGCAAGCTTTAGGATAAATTGAGATGCACTTTACAATTCTCTTTTTGAAAACAAATGCACACAATAATTCAAAAATTGTACTACTGGATTCTTTTATTTTTTAGTGAAAAGGCTACCACTACCAAAGCATAATGCAACTACCTGAATGCCAAATAACTACCTCTTTTCTTGAAAATATGGAAGCAAAGAGTTCAATAAATGAGAAGCAAACAAACAAGCATATTTTTTTTTTCTTTTTCATTTACAAAAGAAAAATAAACACAGTAATGCAATTTTTTTTCTTTTTCAAACAAGGCAGAAACCAGGAAAAAATATAGAAAGTGTTCAACCAAGACACCTCTAAAAAGACAATCAATATGGATATGCAAAAAAAGAAGGATATTCTTTTAGTCTACCCAAAAAACCTTATACTAAATAGTCTAAGAAAATATTTTAACCTTATTTTTACATCAAACATTCAGAACTTAACAGAGAGAAACCAAACAAAGACTCAGGGCAATCCAGATGACTACTCAAACCAAGCATTTAACCCATAAAGGAAGAGAAATTTAAAAAAAAATCAACTTCACAAAGGTCTGTGAATGTTACCATTGCAACTCGCATATATCTTTGGGTTGTAAAGATACAACTCATGAATGTACATGGGCTACAGAGATGCAACTCACGGATAGCAAGATAAGCTCAAAAAATAAAAAGGGCCACTCAGAAACAAAGGGCTTCAGGATTTAGCATAAGGTCCCATGAGGCCAAAAGACTCTATAAAATAATTAGAAACTAAAAGAAAAAGACAAAGGAAGCAAGAAAGACAACTCAACTGACCCAACTAATATAGTCCCCAACAAAGTCTCCAATTCTGATTAAGAGATTTTTCCCCTATGATCTTGGGTCAAGATCACAATAGAGAAAGACTAAGTGAAAGAGACAAATATATCCCCTTGGTGACAAGCACAAAAAAAGTAAAGAAAATAACTACCTAAACTAGGAGAAAGTAAGGATAGAAAGTAGAAAATAAAGTACACCTTGTTCTCCCATTCGATGTCAATCTCTGCTCCAATTCATCGAAGAGATCCTAATCTTTTATTGGAATCATCCTACAAGATAGATACAAAACTAGGGTTGTGACGAAAGTAGTTATGAAATCAAAAGCATGTGAATGTTATGTTTAATATTCAAAGTAAGTATAAAGATAAACATACATTGAAGACAAAATCTGAGGGAAAACAAACTCTTTATTATTAGCAAGTGGAAAAGGTAAGTTACAACCTTTTTAATTCTTAGGCACCATATTGAAGCCAACCATCTGGGTTCCTCTGGGAATCTGTAAGGCTTGGATTACAGAGCCTCATAAAAATAACTAAATACATAAATACTTTCAAATATACTTTTTTTTAACTACTTCTACTTAGTTTAGAATCTTCTTTCTTGATATTCTTCTACCGACATAATAATTCCAACATAAGCATAATAATTCCAGCATAATAATTGAAAATTTAGCAGCATACTAAAAACATACTAACAACATAATAATTAACAACAATATAGTAATTAACAACAATATAATGATAACAACAAGCATAAAATGCATAAGGTATTTACCTCAACCTGAAGCTCAACCTGTTGCTTAGTTGACTTATCCCTTTCCTGGTTGATGATGTTTTTGATGATGTTTATGTTTCCAAAACTGAGTATTAACCTCCTAGCCAATGAGGACCAGCCTCTCTAGCTCCCTAGCTCCAGGAATCCTTGCAGTTTCCTGGCCCCTGAGACCAAAATTCCCAACAACATTATAAGTTTTATGTAGGTGGGGTGGAAGTATGAGATGATAGGAAACGTGTCCAATTCTCTCTTGGATTTTGAACGATCCTATTGTTTATTAAGGTTGTTTGTCATTGATGTCAACCCTTGAAGAAAGTCTGGTAGAAAATTTCGGTAGAACAAAGGTTTGGGTAATGAACCCAAGTTTGTTTGATGTAAAGGTGACTCATTATTGTCTTGTCATGGTTGATAAGAAATACAAATGGATGAACTCCAAAGTGGTCCCCTTATGGTGAAATCCCTCATGGGAAGATGCTTTGCAGATTGAGTTATCCTAGAAGTATGGTTAGAGAACCCATGCTTAATTATGGAATAATGAGATGAAGGTCAGTGAATTTGTCAATGAACCTATCCTAGATGGATAATGCTTGTCATGTCATTTCTGGTGGTATGTGAAATGTCACATAACTCCTCAGGGTTAGAGAGTTATGGCCATGTGAAGTTGGAGAACCCTTATGAGTCATCTAGAATCCCCCAAAAGTTAAAGTGTTTGCAAAGAAATTATTTAAATAATAAAGTTAATGGAGAACTCCTTAAAATAAGGAAAGTGGAATACTACATGAAAGTATAAATAATAGGCAAGTCTCTCTCATTTATCCACACTTGAACACATTGAATATATTTTGTTCTGCGAGGCTTATTGCAAGTACTTATTGATACATCTGAAGTTGTGAAATTCTGAGGTAGTACAAAGGGTTGATAGATAAATTTTTGAAATTACAACGAATACTAAAAAACCTATTTTCTTAGGCATACGCGGGCTGACAGTGTATTAGGGTGTGTACATAATGAGGCGTACGTGGGCTGAAAGTGTATTAGAGTGTGTACATGTTGATAAAGACATGGAAAATTGAGAAGATGAAGATGCACAGGTTCTATATTCCGATATCAAGCTCCCAGGAAGATCTACAGTGCTCAAATACATCAGATATATTCATTGGTTCAAAAGGTATGTCTTATTTCTATGAATAGTTAGATTTTGATGTATGCATGAGAAATGGTTATTGAGATTTGAGGATTCTCCCTAGAAAGACTAGTGGTTGCATGGGATCTTTTGTATAAGTCGGATCTATAGAAATACAATGATGTTATATTTATCATTGATACTTATTGTTGAGGCACATCTTGTATTTCTTAGCATATGACTAAGGGTTTGTGGTACATGGTTGAGAGCTTGTATTTGTGAAGTGGTTGATGTATTGAGAGGTTGAACATCATAAAGGGTTTGGTGACTAGATCATGTGAGGGTTATTATACTTGTTCATGATTCCATAAACCTATATGGCACATGACTAAAGAGAGATATATATGTTTTGGGTAAAGGTTATGTATGTGGATGCATGCACAACATACATTTATAGTCTGGATATAGTGACAGGTTACAGATCTATGTGAAAGAAGTTACACAGTATCAGAAGTTCTCAGAAGAAAGAAAACCCTAATTTTTAGAAGGCATACTCAGGTTGCATAATAGTTTGGTCGCATACATAAGAGGGCTACATAATAGATAGGGCATGTACATACATGTGATGCATCACTACAAGTCGCGTACCTATTGTATTTTTTGATGATACATGTTCAATTCAGGTACATATTTATTAGAGGGAAGTTGTACAGGTTGGATGCAGGTCAATGGTACAGGTTGATATAGTTGTACAATGGTATATCTCATAGTGATAGTGTGGTAGTGGTTTCATCATTCTACTTATACATCAGGGTGGTTGGATGGGGTAAGGATAGGTGTTTGTATCCACCTTCTAGTTGTATTCACCTTCTGGTTGTATTCACCTTCTGGTGGTATTCACCTTCTGGTTGTATCCACCTTCTGGTTGTAGCTGGAGAACTTAGGGGGTTGTAGCCTCCTTCTAGTTGTAGCCAGAGAATTAGGGAGTTGGAGCTTCCCTCAGGTTGTAGCCCGAGAAACTAGGGGGTTGGAGCCTCATTCCAGTTGCAGCTGGAAAACAAAGGAAGTTGGTGCTTCCAATGAATGTAATTCTTCAAGACATATAAGAAAAAGCATTATGTGGTTTTCTCCCGCTTTGGGTTTCCATGTAAAAACATTGGTGTACTATGTATGTGTGTGATTTCCCATCTTTTCATTGTTTATTTACTCTATAACTATTGGATGATAATGCTACATTGATATAACACTTGCATTTTTGGCAAAAATGATTAAATTTCTCTTTTACTGATTCATTCCCCCTCTCAGTAATCCAACAATTGGTATCAGAGCAAGTTCCTTCAAAAATCAGCTTAACCACTAAAAGGTAGATCATGGAAAGAAACAAATTGTATAAAAATGGAATTCCATAGTTTGATGGACATAATTATGCATTTTGGATCATAAGGATGAAGACATATATACAAGCATGTGGATTTTAATTTTGGAAATCAATTGTATATGGATACACATTACCAACAGTTTCGCCAACAAATGACAAAGAAGGGAAACTCAGTCAGAATAATTTGAAAGCCACAAATGCACTTCTGAATGGTCTTGGTGAAATGGTATTCACCAAATTTGCACATTGTAAATCCACTAAAGAGATTTGGGACAAACTTCGAAGTATTTAAGAAGGAGATTCAAAATTCAAAGAAACAAAGCTTCAAACTTACAGAGGTCAGTTCGAACAACTAAAGATGAAGGAAGATGAGAATATTGTATCTTATTTCTTACGAGTCGATGAAACAGTAAATGAAATCATGGGATTGGGAGAAGAAATTAAAGAATATGTAATTGTTCAAAATGTTCTAGATCTCTTCCTATGAGATTTGAGCCTAAGATATAAAAACTATAATAAAGAGCAGATCTAAACTCAGTAATCATGGACGAACTACATGGAATCTTCACAACATAGGAAATGAGAACTGAACAGGAAAATCCAGATGTAAAAGAAGCAACCTTCAAAGCATCCAAAAGATCAAAGAAAAATGGAAAGCAACAAGAAAAAGAACATAGTAGCAACAACGATGTCTCAGAAGATGATGAAGTGGCCAACTTTGTCAAAAGACTAAAAAAAGGAATCGATGACAGGTATAGAGGTAAGCTTCCTTTAATTTGTTTTAATTGTGATGGTATTGGTAATTTTACTAACAAATTTCCTCATAAGAAAAAGACAAATGATGAAGGTTACTCAAAAAACAAACAAACATATAAAGGCAAAAGAACCACAAAGTAAATTTTCAAGAAAATATTATGCACCAAAGAAGACATCTCATCATCAGATGAATATGAAGTCAGTGAGAGTGAGACATAAAGAATTCTATTCATGGAAGTAGAAGACTTTGAAGAAGAATATGAATAATCCAAAGAAGAATATGAAGAAGTCAAAGAAGAAATTGAAGAGGCATAAGTTGACTACCGAGAGGAATTGTTTAGTTCCATAGAAGTTATCAAAAGAGAAAAGAGGAAAAATAAGAAGCTACAAGAGGAACTAGAAAAGAAATAAGACAGTCAAGAATTAGAAAAAATGATCACAAATTTGAAGGTTCAAATTGAAGAAGATAAAAGAATTGAAGAATCACTCAAATAATAGCTAGAAAGAAGAGACATGATCATTGAAAATTTGGAAGTAGAGATTGTCACATTAAGAAAGGATCCTCAAAATAAAAATATGAAGAATAACTCAAAAGTTTTGAATGACAGTATCAACAGTTAAAGACATAATCCTGACAAGTCGGGACTTGGATACAATCAGACAGAAAATTGATCAAGCCCCCAAAAAATAGAACAAGAAACATATCCAAAAAGCTATGTAGAAACAATAAAAGGGGATAGGAATGTCTACAGAGAAAATTACAGGGACTCTCCTCCACTGAGAAGATTCAGATTTCAGAATCAACAACCTAAAGAAACATATAGGTCTCAGGAAGAAGAAGGATTCATAAGAGCACCTCCTTTTAGAATATCTTGAACTTCGAGGTATCAAACTATATGTTTTCGTTTATGTTATGCATGCAATAATTTTTTACATAAATCTGTGAATGGTAGAGATAACAACAGGAAAATAAACAACTTTGAAAGTCATAAACAAAATGGTTATCCAAGAAGGCCTACTAAAACACAGAGAAGAAGTTACAACAAGTTTGAATATTTAAGTACTAAAGTGAAATGCTACAAGTGTAACAACTTTGGAAACATGGCCAAAGATTTTAGAATGAAAACCCCTCCTAGAGAACCACAATAGAACAACAACAATCATAGACAGTAACCTAAGAAAATGACATGCATACAAAAGAAGAATCAGTACAACAATGAAGAATGCACACTCGCTCTACAAGCTAAGTAGAATAAATGTGGTTGGTTCATTGAAAATGGATGTTTAAAACACATGACAGGTGATAGAGACAGGTTTCTTACATTAATAAAGGAAAGAGATAGATCAGTCTCCTTCGGAAATGATGATTCAACTAAAATCATTGGAAAAGGCATAGTCAGAATTGGGAACAAGGATACAAAGGAAGAAAATGTTCTACTAGTAGAAGATATGAAACATAATCTTCTAAGTGTGAGTCAAAACTGTGACCAAGGTCATAAATTTACTTTCGATTCACAAAAGTGTGAGATAAGAAAAGAAGGTTCAGGAAAATTGATTGCTACAACTGCGATAACTTCAAGTAACATATATGTGTTAAGTGAAATTGGAAATGAAAACTGTTGTCTAGTAAAGGAAGATGAAAGTTGTCTATGGAATAGAAGAATGGGTCACATACATTTTTATAACCTTGTCAAAGTCAACAAAAGAGAAGAAGTCAGAGAAATGCCTCAGATCACGAAACCAGCCAACACTTTATGCAACCATTTTCAACAAGGAAAACAAACAAAGACTAGGTTTAAATCAAAGGAATATTCAACGACAAAACCACTAGAGATTGTGTATACTGATCTGGTTGGACCAACTACAACTAAGGGTTTAAAAGGTTAGAAATACTTTATGTTATTAGTTGACGATTTTACAAGAATGACTACAATTTTGTTTCTCAAGAATAAGTCAGAAGCTTTTGAAAACTTCAAGATCTACAAGGAAATGGTTGAAAATGAAATGGATTCAAAAATCAAATGTTTGAGATATAATAATGGAGGAGAGTTCACTTCAAAGGAATTTATGGACTACTGCAGAAGTCATGGAATAGAAAGGAAATTCTACGTTACTAGAACACCTCAACAGAATGGAGTTGTTGAAAGAAAGAACATGACAATAAAAAAAATGGCTCGAACAATGCTAATGGATTCCAAGTTGACAGATATTTTTTGGACACAGGCAGTGCATACAACAGTTCACATTCAAAATAGATTAATGCTCATAAAAAACACTGACAAAAAACCCTACGAGCTATGGAAAGGAAGACAACTAAATGTGAAGAACTTCAGAGTTTTTGGAAGAAAATACTACATCAAAAGAGAAGATGGAAGAATGGGAAATTTTGACTCTCGTGTTGACAAAAGATTATTTGTTTGTTACTCAAGTACAAGAAAATAATACAATTGTTACAACTTGATATTGAACAAAGTTGTGGAAAGCATCAATGTAACAATTGATGAAACATGTAGACAAGAATTAAAGGAAGAAGAAAATGAATCAATGGAACAAATTTACGAAAAAAAATAGAAGATTAAAAGGAAGGGGAAGATGAAGAGGATCTGACAGAAGCATAAGAGAAAGTTTAGCAAGTGCCTCCAAAGACACCTAGCAAATGAGTATAGAAGAACCATCCTTCATATCATATTATCGGAAACAAAGATGCAGGAGTTGAGACTAAAAGAAGAATGCCTTCACCAGAACAAAAACACCTAACACTCACATCTACGATTGAACCAACCTATTTTGAGGAGGCTAGCAAGGATGAATTTTGGAATAAGGCCATGGATGAAGAATTGGATCAAATAGAGAAAAATGACACTTGGGAACTGGTTCCAAGACAAAATGATAAGAATGTGATCGACATAAAGTGGGTATACAGGAATAAATTGAAGAAGATGGACATGTTACAAGAAACAAAGCTATATTGGTATGTAAAGGATATGCACAGGTTGAAGGAATCGACTTTGATGAGACATTTTCCCCAGTTGCTAGAATGGAAGAAACTCGATTTCTTTTAGCTTATGCATGCTCCAAAACTATTAAAGTGTATTAGATGGACATTGTTATCACCATAACAAATGTTTATGGAATCCAAGTCTCAGGACTTAGAGAGGGTCTAAACTAGTGTATAGACGTTATAAATTGGATGTCGGGGCCACATCTAGCAAAATAAGGATAAATCTAGTGGAGGTGTGAGGTTGATGGGACCCGGTGAGCCACAGATTTCAAACGCCACAGATCAATGGTGAGAGGCCATATCAGGTGGAGAACTAGCGCAGATATTAATTGTGTGAAAGCAGGCCGATGGAAATACTGTGGTTTCATCTTGAGACCACGTGGCGCCACCAAATGCATATCAGGGTGAGAAGCAGTCTACCCCAAACTGCTTCGCCTCATCCCCGATATCAGGAAATGTATATAAGGGGAGGACCCTTGTCATTATTTTATGCTTTTTTCAAATCATTTGAACGTTAAAAGTGGTGTGACCGCTCCATTCGAACCTAATCTCAACAGTGCACCAAATTCATGCATCTTCCACTCATTAGTAGGTATTTTTCATCAGCACCATGGATCCTGTCGTTTTGTCTGTAACAGAGCAAGATCCTCTGTCAAGTGAAGAGTCCCTAATTGACAGAGACTCTGATGTGTTTGGCATCGAAATAACTGTCTCACCTGTCTCTATGTCCAGAGCCAATTTTTCAGATCATGTAGGGAGACAAATACCCTATATTGAAATGGTTCAAGCCTCCATAGTACCTTACGTCGTTGAAGTCGCATTCCCTTTCCTGGAATTCATAAGCTGGTGTGTGAAACAATACTCATAGTAAGAGAAGGTCATTTTAAATAAGTTAGGTTCATAGGTCCTGTGCAGAATAGATAGCCCGTCAATTCGATATGCTCTCAACATGTGAGAGTCTCCCTTCGTAGTGTCTAAACCCTTCAAGGAAGAAAAGGTAGTCACATTCTACAGAGAATGTCCCCCCAAGGTCAAAACCCTATATTTGCAGACAATTGTTAAACCCGAACATTATTTTGAGTGTATGTCCTTGTCTATGAATGTAAACATCATGGTTATTGAGATCTAATGGGCGTGTTCCATACTCAGTTAGATTTCAGGTTTAGATAATGACAAATATGTAGTTGAGGTCATGTTAGGTTTTCTGTTAACCTTTTTCCAGTTAGAGTCCAATCAGTCATTCAGTATCAGTTTTGAAGAATTCATAGTTGATAACATACTCAAGTAGCTAGTGAACTTCCAATCACTAAGGCACTTCAAGTATTACACATAATTGCTGAAAATGTTCCTGGAGACAAACAAGAAAGAGTTCCCTAAAGCAACATTCATCTCCACTGAATGAAAAATAATCACAATGCTAATTTTCATAAATAAGATCATGTCTAGAGTTTACATCTTGACCTTCAATGCCATCCTTCCAAGAGTCTTGGAGGACATGAAAAGTTACTTACAGCCAAATTCAGAAAACAAAGTAGGAGATTGGGTGTTTTTCATGCATTCTACAGTAATTTGGGTATATGGTTGTAAATATGCACCTCATCTTCTCCCTATATTTATGACACCCAGAGTCATTTCCATGGATTTCTTCAGGAAAAGAATCATCTCAGAGAAAATACATTTCCTAAAAAAGCACAAGGCGTCCACCTGAAATTTCCTTTCATCATAGGACCATTCGTTGTGAAGACTAGATCTTTCTTATCTCATATCTAGGCCAAATCAGGGAGTTTGGATTTTCACATCTACAAGGAATAAGATATGATCCACATCAGGTCATATCTAAAATAAGATTTATGAGCAAATAGGGCCCTTATGAACATGAATATGTTGAAGGTTTTGAAAAATTGGCTAATTTGGAAACCTGTGTTGATATGGAAGCCATCTTGCACCCTGCTCAAACCCAACAAGTGGGCCCAGCCCTACAACAAACTCAGACACAACAGACCCCTCAAAAGATGACATTCCAAGTTCCCAAATTGACTGCCTACATTAAGAGAAGAACTTCGGAGGCCCTAGGCACTAGTAGTCAACACAATTCTCCCAAGAAGGTAAAGATAAAACAATCCCCATAAATAGTATATATAGAGGAAGAAGGGCCTAAGGAGCAAGTAAGTATGGATATGGTGGAGAGTGGCACTAGTAAGGAAGAATATGGTAAAAGAAGCATGCCTTAAAGTGAAAGCATCTCAAGAGATTTCAGTAGAAAAAATAACATTTTTGATAAAGCACCTGGAGGAGTCTACCAATCTAAAGAAGATTTATCAAAGCAATATGATATGAAAGGAAGCTTGGCCATGAGCGAGATAAGGGAGTTGATACCTAAGGTGGAAGATATTTCTCAACATAGGTCTTCTCTGTTCTCAGTCAAATATATAGAGAAGAAGAAACTCAACATAGGAATTGCAGATGATGATAAAGTGTCTCAGGTCAAGCTACATTATGAAAACATCAGTGCCCCAGACAAGGTGAAGTTCTAGAGGAAAAGCAGTGACATGTTGTATTCATACTACTTGGTTCTAATCTTAAATGTTTTAAGGTTTACAACTCATGCACTTAAGCTGGAAGGACAGTTGAGACAAGAAAAATCATCTATCAGAGCTTGGCAGACTCAAGTCAAGAGATTAGAATTTGAAGGCCCTTAGGGGGTAAAAGATTCTTTATAAGGGAAAGAAAATATGATTCAAAGAATGAAGAAAATTATAAAGATGTCTGCCACAGAGCAACCACAAACAACATAGCCATCTTTTCTAGAACAAGAGAAAGAGACATTTCGACAAGAAGCATTGAATTACAAAGACAAAGTGTTGCAGCTAAAGAAAGAAAAGATAAATTGGTCACAAGGACAGACATGAGCATTAGACATAGTTGTTGTTGCACCCTCTACTACAGGAACTGAGAAAAGCACTGATGGATTGGTTCAGGCCATGTCCCAAATCATCCTGAAAGAAGAAGAAATCAAGATCCTTAAAGGAGACATATAAATGTTGCAACAAGAAATAAGGATAAAGGATGTGAAGATGATCCAGTTCCAGAAAGAGAATCAATCTTTACAGGAAAGGGTAGACAAGTTGAAGACAATATTGAAAGCCAAAGGACTATTGTAGGGGGCCAAAAATGTCATCTGGGACTCTATTGATATTGAATTTTCTAAGTTCAGGGTATACTTAAATTTCATCGATGACAAATATAGCATGGCCATCACAGCCATAAGTAGATGCATCGTTGTGAGTGAAACACTGGCAAAGAAACCCTCAGAGTGGGATGAGAATGCTATAAATATGTTGAATTCCATTCCCACTGCTGAAATTTATACCTTTTGGGTCAAATACAGGACCACATTGATCATTTGGGCTAGGAGAGTTATTTCCAAGAATAGATTTCTTAAATCAGTCCAAACCAAGGCCATGCAGATGGAGTAGAGCATACAGGAATTCAAAGATTTGTTTGAAGAGTTGTTCATCAAAGGGATCCCACCATTTTGGGATGGAAAAGGGAAATTGTATGATTAGGAGGAGTACAAATCTCACCTCACCCAATGTAGAATGGATCACTCCAAGTTTGAAATCCTAGAGGAAAACGTGAAGGGGACAAATCTGGTGGAGTATTTAACCACACATTTTGAGATTCTGAATCAGTTCAAGACAATAAATATCATACTGCCAACCATGATGTATGCCTCTTGCGACCTAGAGATTCTGATCAAATAAATGATGGACTACGATATCCCTTCTGACTTGCAGTGGAAAGAGATAGTGCGTCTAGGAAAGACAAAATGCATTTTTCCAGGAACTATCAAATAGCCTTCAAGTGTCACCAAATTTGTGAGTCTGACAGAGGAACAAAGCGAGACAGATGGCTAAGATGGAAGTTGAGTAGTCAGAGAAATCAACCATTAATTTACAAAGCATTTTTTTATTAATCATTGTAAATCATTTCACATACCAAGACTATCAGTTGAAGTTATTATAGTTAGTTTTAGAAGCTAAAGCGTTCCATTTCAACTATTGTAATTGGTCTCTAGTCGAAAGAAACTAGAATTGTGTAAATACTAGAAATTCTGAATGAATTAATGTTACAAGAAGTGCAAGAGAACCTTTTAGTTGTTTATGAATTCAATTGTAATTTTCTGGAGATGAATTGAATACATATGAAAAAGCTTTTGAAGTCTCTATGAAAATGTTCTAATGGTGGTGATATGAGTTTTGTTTCATTTCATTATATGTATTTCCTGTGTTCTTTAACTCCATTTACATTTTCTTCTGTTTAAATTGGATATTCAAAGGCACATAATTCATCTTCTGATTCTCTCAGATTAAGCAATTTAAACTGTGTAATTTTCTTCCTAGCTAATTCATAATTCATTTCAGTAATTCTTTGATGCAATTATTTATTTTCTCCTTCCTCTTACACCCTACTTAAATACAATTTACAACTCAGATTCATTGTCTCATTTAGCCTTTATCCTCTGGAGAGCTCTAGCGGCCAGTCATTGTTTTCATTCACTTTCATAATTTCAAATCCATATCCCTAAGTGTCCCTCCCCTTCCTGTCCAACAACTTTATAAAACCCCCCAAAACAAACTCAATCTAGCCATCGATTGCCAAAGAAACATCAAGTGAGAAGAGAGGTTCCTCTCTGAGATGAGTATGCTAGTGCTCATCTCTAAAGTAGGTTGAAACAATTACCTCTATCATTTTTCTATCAACTAGACAAAATTTACAGAGTCCAAACATTCTAGCACCCTTGCTAAGGAATGAAAGAGAAACCTTCCCTAGGAAAAGAACAACTTAAATCTTTAGTTTTGATCCATGAGGGTGAAAATGGATCAAATACCTTATTTGCTGAGATTATTTTTACCTTGATGACTTCGTTACCAAGAGAAAAGTTGCACTAAGCAGTGTGAGCTAGAAATCCTAGCTCCCAAGAGAATTCACACCAGGAGAAACCCATACCCAGAAGTTGCAATCCCTGTGTCTAAACCTAAAAAACTTGTACATAAAAGAAAAGAAAATCAAGTAACCCCAATGTTGTGTTTAGACTGATATCTATCCTTAGCCAAGGATGGAGTGACAAGCATTGAAGACCTTGAGTTTGACGTAAAATTTGAGCAAAATTTGTTTAGAACTAAATCTGAATCTTGTTTGAGCGAGGTCATCTTTGACGAAAAGAGATTCCAAGATTTGATTTAAGCTGCATTTGTGAATCCTATAGTGATTCACACTTAAAACCAACAACCACTTCGACCCCTCACATCATCCATGGTAGCTATATTTTCTCCTCTCGTACTACCTGCTCAGCTACATGATCTACCTCAAGAGTATAATCTAAGGATCAAACTATATGATGTTGAAGGTAGTGTATCAGTTCAGAAACATCTAGACTGGTTCAATGAATTTATAGACTTGGAAGAAGTAGATTTTGAAGATGCAAAAATGAGACTATTTGCACAAAGCCTTGCAGGAGAAGTGAGGAAGTGGTTCTGATCTCTTCCAGCAGCTAGTATCATAAATTTTGAGGCCTTTGAAACTAGTTTTCTCACAAGATGGGGCGACAAGAAGAACCATCTTCAATTTTTGATTCAGTATAAAAACATGAAGAGGTAACCTAATGAAACGATGCAGGAGTTTTCAGCCAGATTTATAAAGGTTTGTAATATGATTCCTACTGAGGTAAAGCCCCCCCTAAAGCCGCTCAACTAAGATATGTTGATTCTTTTGAAAGTGATTTTCCTTTGTTATTGAGAGAACAAAGAGCTGCTTCATTAGATGATATTATGATTGATGCCATAGAGGTCGAAGTGATTCTAATGGCCTCAGGAAATATCAAATCTAACTCTGACAGGGATATGAAAAAAGCTCAATATAAGGCACAACCTTCAACCTCACAAACATCATAAGAAAGGCTTGAAATGATGATGAAAACCATGGAGAAAATGATGGAAATAATGGCCTTAGATAATAACCCTAATGCCAAAGAATAGACTGATGGCCCACACAGAAATTATAGAAGACCAACAATCCCACAAATCAGACAAAGAAATCAAGGAAATCAAGGAAATCAGAGGAATCAGGGAAATCAGGCGAATCAAGGAAATCAGGGGAATCAGGGAAATCAAGTGAATCAAGGAAATCAGGGAAATCAGGGGGATCAGAAAATAAGGCCTCGTTTTCAAAATAATTATGTAAATGAGAATTATGATGGATATTTTGAAGACAACATGAATTTTTTTTATGATAAATAAACAAAGGTGTTTTTGACTAAATAAGAGCATCACCAGTTCATGGATGAAAATGAGATCTCCATGAAAGATGAGGAGGAAAGGTTATCAGTAGAAAGGGAATATAACCAAGCAGAATTGTAGGATGCCATCATGCAATTCCAGAGACATTACAATCTTCGAAATCAGAGACTGCCTGAAAAAACCCAAAGGAAAATCCTCCAAAAGGAAACCCCACCAAAGAAGCTCAGAGTAACATACCCTCTTCAATTCATCCCAAAAGGGATATTGTTGCAAAGGATTCTGCTGCAAAGGGTACTGTGGACAAAGGAAAGTAAAAAAGAAGAGCTCCAAAAGAAAATGCTAGAGGCAAGGAAATAAATAATTACCTCTATCATTTTTCTATCATCCATACAAAATTTACAGAGTGATAATAGACGTAAAATCAACTTTTCTGAATGGGGAACTTGAAGAAGAAGACTACATTGAACAACTAGAAGGATTTCAATTATCAGAGAACGTAGATTATGTGTGTAAATTATAGAAGGCCTTATATGGTCTAAAACAAGATCCTAGAGCATGGTACTCTAGACTGGATAAATATATACAACATGTAGGGTTCAGAAAAGGAACTGCAAAAAAAAACCTCTACATCAAGGTAAGTCAAGATAATATTTTATTAATTGAATTTTATGTTGATATTATTTTTGGTACTGATGATGACAGGTTAAGGTGGAAATTTGCAAAGGATATGCAGAATGAATTTGAAATGTCATTACTTGGAGAGATATCCTTCTTTCTGGGACTTCATATACGTCAAAGAAACCAAGGAATTTTTATTTCTCAAACCAAGTATATTAGAGAAATGCTAAAGAGGTTTGGAGTCGAAGATTGCAACTAGTTATCACTCCCATGAAAACTGGTTGTAAGTTGAGCAAAGATGATGATTCAAAGTATACAGATGAAAGGCAATACAGGTCAATGATTGGTAGCCTACTATATGTCACAACATCCAGACCAGATGTAATGCAAGCAGTTTGACAGGTGGCACGATTTCAATAAGAACCAAAGGAATCACATGTATTAGCAGTGAAGAGAATTTTCAGATATCTTAAAGGAACAAAAGAGATTGGATTATGGTATCCAAAAGGAAAGTATCTTTCACTTATTGCCTACACAGATGCAGATTGGGCAGGTTGTATTGATGACCGATGAAGCACTAGTGGAGCAATGTTCTACTTGGATGAGTGTTTCGTATCATGGCTAATCAAGAAATAATCGTCAATATCTTTATCTATGGCCGAGACAGAGTATATTGCAACAACATGTTGTACAAATGTTATTTGGATGAAACAAAATCTGACAGATATACAGGTTGAGTATGATGTGCCCATTCCAATCTATTGTGATAATACAAGTGCCATCAATATGTCAAAGAACCTGGTGATTCACTCCAAGATGAAGCACATTACAATCAAGTATCACTTTCTATGGGAACATTTTGCATAAAAGAACATCATATTTGGATATGTGGGAACAAAATAACAAGTGGAAGACATCTTTACAAAACCACTTCCATGGGAAGCCTTTGAGTATCTTTTCCAGAGACTCGAAGTTATTTATACTCCAAAATGAATGATTTTGAATACTTATATTATATGTATTAGATGTACACGAGGAAGCACCATAAAGCGGAAAGTTCAGTTAGGGGGAGCAGCCCCGGATGGAACGATACATTTT
>JASDQU010106186.1:97667-108611 GCA_032191745.1 Picea mariana
TATTTATACTCCAAAATGAATGATTTTGAATACTTATATTATATGTATTAGATGTACACGAGGAAGCACCATAAAGCGGAAAGTTCAGTTAGGGGGAGCAGCCCCGGATGGAACGATACATTTTCCATTGATGAAAAAGGGGGAGAGATTTATCAGATGCAGAGGATAGAGGCATAATTCTAGGGGGAGCAATGGTCACAGAGATGTAGAGGATAAAGGCATGGTTCTAGTGGGAGCATGAGTGATATGAATTCAATATTGCATGACATGAATTCAGTATTGCATCAGAGTGTTTCCATCACCACCAAAGGAAGAGATTGTTGATTAAGGTTGGTTGTCATTGATGTCAACCCTTGAAGAAAGTATAGTAGAAAATTTCGGTAGCACAAAGGTTTCGAAAATGGACCCAAGTTTGTTTGATGTAAATATGACTCATTATTGTCTTGTCATGGTTGATAAGAAGTATAAATGGATGAACTCCAAAGTGGTCCCCTTATGGTGAAATCCATCATGGGAAGATGCTTTGCGGATTGAGTTATCCTAAAAGTATGGTTAGAGAAACCATGCTTAGTTGTGGAATAATGAGATGAAGGTCAGTGAATTTTCTAGTGAAACTATCCTAGATGGATAGTTCTTGTCATGGCATTTCCAGTGGTATGTGTAACGTCACATAACTCCTCACGGTTAGAAAGTTATGGCCATGTGAAGTTGGACAACCCTCATGAGTCATCTAGAAGCCCCCAAAAGTGAAAGTGTTTGCAAAGAAATTATTTAAATAATAAAGTTAAAGGAGAACTCCTTAAAATAAGGAAAGTGGAATACTACATGAAATTATAAATAAGAGATGAGGCTCTCTCATTTAATCACACTTGAACACATTGAATATATTTTTTTATGCGAGGATTATTGCAAGTACTCATTGATACATCTGATGTTGTGAAAGTCTAAGGTAGTACAAGGGGTTGACGGAGAAATTCTAAGAGTTACATCTAATACTAAAAAATGTCATTTTATGAGGCGTACATGGGCTGACAATGTATTGGGGTGTGTAGATACTAAGGCGTATGCGGGATGGCAGTGTATTAAGGTGCGTACATGATGATAAAGCCATGGAAACTTGAGGAGATGAAGATGAATCGGTTCTAAATTATGAGATCAAGATCCCAGGAAGGTCTACAGTGCTCAAATACATGAGATTTATTCATTGGTTCAAAAAGTATGTCTTATTTCTATGAATAGTTGGATTTTGATGTATACATGATAAATGGTTATGGAGATTTGAGGATTATTGCTAGAAAGAATAGTGGTTGCATGGGATCTTTTGTATAAGTTAGATCTACAGAAATACAGTGTTGGTATATTTATCATTGATACTTCTTGTTAAGGCACTTCTTGTATTTCTTGGCATATGGCTAAGGGTTTGTGGTACATGGTCAAGAGCTTTTATTTGTGAAGTGGTTGATGTATTGAGAGGATGAATATCAAAAATGGTGTGACAACTAGATCATGTGAGGGTTATTATACTTGTTCATGATTACACACACCTATATGGCACATGACTAGACACACACACACACACACACACACACACACACATATATATATGCTTTGGGTAAAGGTTATGTATGAGGATTCACGCATAGGGTACAATTACATTCTGGATAGAGTGACATGGTACAAATCTTTGTGAAATAAGTTACATAGGGTCAGAAGTTCTCAGAAGAAAGAAAACCCTAATTTTTAGAAGGCATACGTAGGTTGCATAACAGTTTGGTTGCATACATACACGGGCTACATAAAAAATAGGGCATGTACATACACGTGATGCAGCACTACAGGTCACGTACCTGTTATATTTTTTGTTGACATATGTCTAGTTTAGGTACAGATTGATTACAGGGAAGTTGTACAGGTTGGATGCAGGTCAGTGGTACATCTTGATACAGTTCTACAATGGTATATCTCACAGTGATAGTGTGACAGTGGTTTCATCACTCTACTTATACATCAGCTCGGTTGGAAAGGGCAAGGATAAGTGGTTGTAGCCACCTTTTGGTTGTAGCCAAAGAACTTAGGGGGTTGTAGCCTCCTTCTGGTTGTAGCTAGAGAATTGGGGAGTTGGATCTTTCCTCAGGTTGTAGCCTAAAAAACTAGGGGGATGGAGCCTCCTTCCATTTGCAGTTGGAAAAAAAAGGAAGTTGGTGCTTCCAATGAATGTAATTCTTCAATACATATAAGAAAAATCATTCTGTGGTTTTCTCCCGCTTTGGGTTTCCACGTAAAAAAATGGGTGTATTGTTTATGTGTCTGATTTCTCATTTGTTCATGTTTATTTACTCCGTAACTATTGGATGATAATGCTACATTGATATAATACTTTCATTTTTGGTGAAAAAGGATTAAATTGCTCATTATTGATTCACCCCCCTGTCAGTAATTCAACACCTATAAATCGAGGTGACAACTTTTTCCCCTTCCCAAACCGAATGGTACTCTTATTAGGCCTAATATGAATGAAAACTTGATCTCCCACTTTATAACTTTGGTTAGTTCTATGTGCATCAACATAATGTTTTTGTCTATCTTGTGCTTCCTTTAGTCTCTTCCTAATCTGAATCACCTGTTCCTCCATATCTTGAATCAATTCTAGCCCAACTATCACTCGGTCTTCTAACCTTTCCCAAATCAACGGTGTTCTACATGGCCTTCCATACATAGATTCATAGGGTGGCATTCCAATGGAGCTATGAAAATTGTTATTGTAGGTGAACTCTACCAAAGGTAGGTACTTCTCCCAATGGGTTTGATTATCCATAACGTACATCCTAAGAATGTCTTCCATAAACTGATTTACTCAGTTTTCATATTTGTTTCAGGATGATAAGTTGTGCTTAAGCTCAACTGAGTCCCCAACGTTGATTGCAAACTTGTCCAAAACCTAAAAATGAATCTGGAATCCTTATCTGAGATGATCTTCTTGGGTAACCAGTGAAAACATATGACCTCACTTACAAACATGCATTCCACATCAAATACATCGTAAGTGTCTCTAACCAGAATAAAATGAGCACTCTTGGTCAACTTATCAACTGTTCGGCCCGATATATGATTAATTTTATGACAGCTATTAGACACTTTTACCGAATGTACATATGTGTTTTTCATGTTTTGAAGGAGGTTTTTGAAGAATTTTATGTTAAAACGGTTTTATCTACACCAGGTATGTATGATTTGTGTTTGATGTCAATATTGAGTATAATTCATTACGTTTTATGATTCCAAAGATATAATTCATGTTTTTCTGGTGTTAGAGGGGAAAAACGCACCACATTTCTACTTTCAGCACTCAGTCCGACACTACTTCCATCACTCAATCCGGTACATGATCCAACACTACATACAACACCACATCTTGCACAAAAACGGAGGGTGACTTGGTGGTTATGGTATTGGCAGCCAGTGATGGGCGAATCAGGAATGTGGGTTGTGTTCATGCTTTCCCCCTCCAACTATTGAACTGTCGAAAAAATTTTGGTTGTTAAATAGGGCAATTATTGGCCCATTCTGTTTCAGCAGTTGGGGCATCATTTAATGTAAATTGCCGAATTTAGAAGTGGTTCGACCCTCATGTGGTCGACCACTTGGTCTGTAAACTTATAAATACCACTAGGATGGTCAGAAAATAGGTTAAGAGGCAATAGACATAGTGTATTGGAGAAAAACATCAATCTCTCTTATTTTTGTCATTTTCCATTGTTGAAGTTATATAAAACTGTGCTTCTGCGTTTTAATGGTGAAGTTGACTTGTTGAGTTCATGGTGTTCTTTTAGGAAGTGACCATGACTTGATGGGGGGCCCACCAACAGTCTCGTAACTATTCTTTATGTTGTTTATGCATTTTATAATTTAGTTGTTCTCTTTATTTCATGTACACGCATTATCATTGTGTTAATTAGTTTGTTGTTATAGTTTGATTTCTTTGATTCTCCTTTGTAGGTTAGTATGACGGATTTTGTTAGCATGCATTGATCTTGTAGTTAGGAATGAATTTGAAAATTCCAAGACTAACCCCATGTACAATTACATATTAGATTATTTTTTGTATTTATGATTTTAGAATCAAATTTAAAACAGAGTTTTAAATAGAATAGAACTGAGTTTTAATTTGAGTTTTCTTTAACAAGGATTTGATGGATGGATAGGATTAATTTCAGTTTTTAATTATAGACTACTGATTTCATTTTCATATAGATCTTGCTTACTTAGTTGTTGGCTAATAATTTTGGTAGTTTACTTTTTAATGTCGTGTTTTAATTTATGTTCTTAAGCATTTTTCTTATTGTAGTTTGAATTGTTACAATAGATATAGCATAGTTTCATTTTGTGTAATTTCTTTCCTAGAACTAGATTGCAATTATATTTCTTAGTTAATGATTGAATCTACCTATGAATTTTTCTTACATAGTGTAGAAGTGCAGTTATGATCTCATTATATTGTTGATGGTTAACTCATGAATATGCAAGGTAATTAATATTGTTTTGTAATGGCTAAATTCTCATAGATTGTTTAATCCACAGCTTTCGCTTTGCTATTGAGATCAGTATTGAACTTATACCACTTGAATTATCCTTTGTTTTCAAGTGCCATCGAGATATCATACGACACCGAAGACATTCACACAACTACCAACACTATATTTGAGTTTTCATAGGTTAAAAGATAGTTTTCCTGTTTTCATAGGTTAAAAGATAGTTTTCTTGCTTTCATAGATTAAAAGATATAGTTTTCTGCTTTCATAGATCAGAAGATATAGTTTCTTTCTTTCATATCTTAGAAAATAGTTTTATTGTTATTATAGGGTAGATAGCCTTTTTCTTTGATAGGTTAGAGAACAATTTGCTTATCATAGATTAAAGGTTAGTTGTTAGTTCTTCTTGCTTTCAATTAAATAGATTTCCCTTGATGAATTAGAAATAGTTTTGAAGTTCTAAGAATATAGTCCACTTGCCTCTTAGGCTAGATAGTTGTTCAATGAGAAGTTTTAATTTGATTACTTGATGTAGAAGTTGTCTTAGAGCAGTTAGCTGGTTACTTGCTTTAATATGTTAGTTAGTTGTTTTGTTTACTTGCTTTAATAGGTTAGTTAGTTGTTTTCTTTACTTGCTTTAATAGGTTAGCTAGTTGTTCTTGTTTTCTTGCTTTAGCAGAATAGTTTCTTGCTTGTTTATTTACTTTATTTCATAGGGTAGTTGCTCATTGAATGTAGGCTGGCAAGTTAAAGTAGTTTGCTTTTGTTATTTTCTTATTGTTATGCTTAATAGTTGCTTTTGCTTATTGTTATGAACTAGTTTTCTTTACATAGGGTTTTTACTTGCTTTCTTAGAGCTATCCACTGATCCTTGACCCAAAAGTACTTAGGTTACATAGTTTCAAGTTGCTTAGTAGGGTTTGTTCATTAGATAGCTTTGCTTGAATATATTATCCCTTAGATAGCTACCTTCCTTAGTTAGACTATACTACTGCCAACCCTTCTACCTTTGGCATATATTTTGCTACAACTCTAAGTTTACTTACCCCAGGTTGACAATTTAATTGAGGGTTTTTAGTGTGTTTTTAGTGCATATACAACACCCATAATTTTTGGTGTCGTTGTCGGGGAGTTGTCTCAAGGTAAGAAGTAGTTTGGAAATAGATCATTCCTAGACCTTAGATTTAGATTGGTGGCAGGGGAACTTTAATACGAGAGGTAAGAACCTACGCATATGCTATTGTAGGCTCCCCCAAACCCAATGGTAGTTTTTCTTTTTTGTTTTTGTTTACTTTCATGAATAAACCTAGAAACCAAATGTTAGATTTTTCTTTTGTTTTTTCTTTCATTCATGAATAGACCTAGAGACCCAAAAGGTAGATACATTAAATATAAATCAGACCTTTCAACCAAGGTTCCTTCTGACCTTTTTGGGGGAAGGGACATTCCACTTATAAAATCTGCAGATCGATATCGAAAAACAGGAGCTATCTCAACTCAAAAAGATAATGTAGTCTCTGAAGAGACTAACACAGGGATCACTATAGAATAAGAAATTGAAGTATGAATCATATTAGGACAGAAGGCAAGACCACTCGATCCTTTCATAGAAACAAACAATACAACCTTATGCTTTTACACCACCACCAGGAGATCCTAATTTTGAGGATATCATAGACCCTGAACAGGTGAATATTTTGTTTGGTAGTTCATCCAATTTAATTATCTCTCAAACTGACATAGAAACTTTGTCACCAATAGTCTCAATCGGCTCGACTAGAGTCCCAGGCATCCAATCCATAGGAAGACCTTTCCATCAAAGGGAAACCTTGTTCTCTTCAAAGATAAAAACACCTAGGTAATCTCTTTTTGGAAACCAATCCAATATGGATGATGAGGAACGCCATAACAATGTAAGACACGGGGAGGAAGAAGAAAATGGAAACCAAACCGAAACTAACTTCGAGTTTTCGATTTTAGACACCATTCCAAATGTCAACATGAAGAATATTCCTCTCTCAGCACTGCCTACCTTTTATGGTAAAAATAGTGAAGATCCATACACCTTCCTATTTGAATTTGACATCTTGTGTAGAACATACAACTATGTACAAGATGCCCAGAAACTAAAACTCTTTCCTACCACCCTGGAAGACTCTACACTAAGATGGTTCATGGGGTTGGGAGAATCCAATATTAGGTCTTGGGAACCCATGAAATACATATTTCTTAAGAAGTACCAAGACTACTGCAAAACCAAAGAGTGTCGTAATGACATATTTAAAATCCAACAGTTAGAAGACGATACCCTTGAAGATTATATTGAAAGATTTGGCTATATCTCCCAGAAGTCAAAATACCATGACCTCCCAAAGGATGAAATTAGGGATCTTTTCCTTAAGGGAATTTCATAAGAATATATAGAGATTCTTAACCTGATCACATCAAGTGACATCTCCCATAAACCATTTTCCAAAATATGTGAAATGTGTAAAAAATACTCAAGGAGTAGAGCCAAAACAAGAAAGAATGTCCGGGACCCTTACAATAGAATCTTAAAACCAGTTAGTTCAGGTGGTATTATGAGAGTAAAGATAGGGAACCTCTTAGAAAACTTCAAAACAAATATCTTAAGAATAATAGGTTCCTAGTTAGACACCTAAAAATGAAAAAGAAATAGGAGGAGGAAAATGCAGCAATGAGCATATATTGCCCAAGATGCAGGAGGAAGCATTCCTTAATGGAATGTCCATTAGATAACATTTCAGTTTTTGGCTTCTATACAAAAGAACATGTGACTGAAAAATGTCCATCATTGCCCAATTTATTACCCATCTATAGGAGTGGAGATCCTGGGGAGGCTTCTTATGCACCTAGGAGGCCATGGCAGCCTAGGAACCAACCCACATACCCAGCTCTACAATTTCAAGTTCCACCTTATTATCAATAAGAACAATAGTGGAACCCACCAGGTTGGAAAAACTAGTCTACTCAGTACCAACATCCTTGGTTTCAAGGGTGGAGAGGAGGACATAACCAAGGAAACCCTCAAGATCCACCTATTCCTATGTCCAACCATCATTATCCTCAGTTCCCACCAAACACTCCACAACTTCTTTCAGGTTTTTTTCCACCACCTTTACCTCCTATTCCACAACAACGAACACTACAATATCAAAATGAAGGCTCCCCGAGACCAACACTATTACCGGCACAACCAGTGTCGAATCCCAATAATAATCCCCCTCAACCTCTTCACAATGTTGAGATGCAGGCCTTCTTGACATATTTTATTACTCTTGTTCCATTATATAAAATTCGACTAAGATCGGGAAAATTTCTGGAGAAGTAGAGACCTTCAGTAGCCATCTAGGAAGAATAAGAAGAAACCACCAAAAAACCCACAGATGACACTAGGTGGGAATATTTTATTATCCCGAAGAATCAAGAACCCAAGCTTCCCCAAAATGAACCTTCACAAATTACGAAGGTCCCTCCTTATCCAGACCGATTGGTAATCGAGAAACCTACCACCCAACCAGAATTTGACATTTTGAATGAATTGAAAAATATTTATGTCAAGATTCCCCTACTTCAAGTCGTTAAAGACATTCCAATGTACAGTAAGGTAGTCAAAGAATTGTGCATAAAGAAGCCAGGTAGGAAGAAAAAATATCCCCCTACAGTACACTTGATAGGAGGACTTTCCGAATACATACCAGAGCAGCCAAAACTAGCAAAATATGGGAACCTAGAAAACCCTGTAGTGAATATAACTATTAATGAGGTCTCCATTGGAAACACTCTCATAAACCTAGGGGCAACCATAAATGTTATGACTGTTACTAACTTGGAACAATTATAGTTACAACCTCTTCTTCGGCCTACCCCAACCATTTTGGAATTAGGAGATAAGACTAGGGTTATACCTGAAGGAATTTTAGATGATGTCATGGTTAGTTTACCCTCATGGGAGTACCCCATACATTTTCTTGTTATTCACTCAAAGTATCCTGCCAAAGGCCATCCTTTCATTTTGGGAAGACCTTGACTAGCCACAACCAATGCATTTATTGGTTGTAGAGAAGGGGAAATGACTATTTCAAATGGTCTCTCTATTTAGAAGCTCACCATTTACCCTATAGCTCAACCTATTATGGCGAATATATGGTGGCTTGAATGTCCATATGACAATGAGGACTGGGAAGAACCAGTATTCCCAAGTGACCATGCATGGGCACTTCAGGAGCACACAACAGAAAATTTGCTAAACCAGTTTATTTTTTCTATCACATGTGTGGATTTTCTACTATCCTTTCCCCAATTTGAATACATGTTTGGGGAATAATTTCAAGAAAAATTAGACCCATCCAATTTTTCTTCGACATCTTTTATTTTCGATATAGATGAGTCTACCATGTCTTACACTATGCCCTATGACATTAGTCCAGGAAAATTTTTACATATAAACTCTGGGCTAGATGCAGACCAAAAAAAATAGTTAGTAGATATCCTTAAAGAACAATCATGAGCATTTGCCTGGGAATACACTAACATGAAGGGTATACACCCCAACACATGCATCCATCACATATATACCCAGGAGAAATTAACACCTGTTAGGAAACCCTAGAGAAGGATGAACCCAACACTCAATGACATAGTCAAGGAGGAGATCCAAAAGTTGTTAAATGTCGGATTTATCTATCCCATCTCTGACAGTAAGTGGGTATCCCCACTTGTAGTGGTTCCAAAGAAAGTAACCAGGAAATGGAGAGTTTGTGTTGATTTTCGAGAACTCAACAAAGACACTCTGAAAGACTACTTTCCTCTCCCTTTCATTGACCAAGTTCTAGATACCTTGTCTGGAAAGAAGTATTTTTCCTTTCTAGATGGGTACAATGTTTACAATCATATTCTTATAGCACTCAAGGACCAGGATAAGACTACCTTTACTTGTCCTTGGGGAACCTATGCCTATAGGGTCTTACCATTTGTATTGTGTAATGCTCCTACCACATTTCAATGAGCAATATTAGGGATATTTGTCGATCTTATTCATGATTGTGTGGAGGTCTACATGGATGAATTCAAAGTATATCGTAACACTTACAAAGAAGCCTTAGACAACTTAGAAAAATTCCTCATCAAATGCCAGGAAATGAACCTATCTCTTATGAAAAATGAAAAATGAAAAATGAAAAATGGAAATAACTCATCAGATTCCAGGAAGACCTATGTCAGCTGACGAAATGCCTTTGCATTCCCAAGATATGATAGAACCCTTTGAAAAATGGGCCCTTGATTTTGTAGGACCAATTTCACCCATGTCCCGTAGGAAGAACTATATTTGGTTTGTACATACTATGTCACCAAATGGGTAGAGGAAAAATCCCTATGCAGGGCTACAAATAGTTTTGTTGTCAAATTCATATATGAAGACATCTTTACCCGCTTTGGTGCCCCTCATGAAATTGTTACCAACCAAGGCACTCAATTCACTTCCAAGCTGATGAAGGAGATAACAGAGAAATACGAGATTAAACATTGTAAATCTTCTCCATACCAGCCGTAAGCCAATGGTTAGGTAGAATCTACAAACAAAGTCCTGGAATCCATCTTGATCAATATTGTTCAGTTTCATCACCGAGACTGGGCTGATAGGCTCCTAGAGGCTTTGTGGGCATACTGGACCACCTGGAGAAATACCATTAGGCATACTCCTTATGAGCTAATGTATGGAAAACAAGTACTTATGCCTATAGAATTCCAATTAAGGACCTTCCGTATTGCCATAGAATTAGGATTGAAGTTGGATGAGGCTCAGAAGCAATGAGCCCTACAATCGATTGAGTTGGATGAAATCAGGCAAGATGCCATCCAATGGACAATATTAGTCCAAAACCAGAGGAGAAAGTGGCATGACAAGTTTATTAAGAAGAAACACTTCCAACCTGGTGATTGGGCTCTGTTGTTTGATTCTTGATTCAAAACCTTCAAAGGAAAACTCAGCACCCGGTGGTTGGGCCCTTATGAGGAAGACACTGTATATGACAATGGAGTTGTAAAAATTAAAACAATTGATGATGGACAAGTCTCCTTTGTATTAAATGGAAACTGACTAAATTTTTATCATAAGCCCATTTCCAAAGAGGATTTTCTATAGGTCATGTCAACTAACAAGGCATTGGCCTTAGTAGATGGGGAAGTCTGATCCAGATTATTTTCGGCACGAAATGAGAGCGGAGATATAATAAAGAAATGTACAGAGATATTGAATATATTCAAATATATAATAGAAATGTATCAGAGACGCAACCATAAACACATATATACAGTAATACACGATTTCTATTAATTAGAGAAATGTACAGCGACTGTAAAAATACAGAGTGAAAGACTCGCTAGAATGGTG
>JASDQU010106186.1:141238-154549 GCA_032191745.1 Picea mariana
ATTTGATACTTTACTTTTTAATGTCATGTTTTAATTTCTGTTCTTAAGCATTTTTCTTATTGCAGTTTGAATTGTTAGAATAGATATAGCATAGTTTCGTTTTATGTAATTTCTTTCCTAGAACTAGATTGCAATTATATTTCTTAGTTAATGATTGAATCTACTTATGAAATTTTCTTACATAGTGTAGAAGTGAAGTTATGATCTCATTATATAGTTGATGGTTAACTCATGAATATGCGGGGTAATTAATATTGTTTCTGTAATGGCTAAATTATCATTAGATTGTTTAATCCAAACCTTTCACTTTGCTAGTGAGATCAATATTGAACTTATACCACTTGAATTATCCTTTGTTGTCAAGTGCCATCTATATATCATACGACACTGAAGACATTCACACAACCACCAACACTATATTTGAATTTTCATATGTTAAAAGATAGTTTTCTTGTTTTGATAGGTTAAAAGATAGTTTTCTTGTTTTCATAGATTAAAAGATATAGTTTCCTGTTTTCATAGATCAGAAGATATAGTTTCTTTTTTTCATAGCTTAGAAGATAGTTTTATTTTATTATAGGGTAGATAGTCTTTTTCTTTGATAGGTTAGAGAAGAGTTTGCTTATCATAGATTAAAGGTTAGTTGTTAGTTCTTCTTGCTTTCAATTAAATAGATTTCCTTTCATGAATTAGAAATAGTTTTGAAGTTTTAAAAATATAGTCCACTTGCCTCTTAGGCTAGATAGCTATTCAATGAGAAGTTTTAATTTGATTACTTGCAGTAGAAGTTGTCTTAGAGCAGTTTGTTGGTTACTTGCTTTAATAGGTTAGTTATTTGTTTTGTTTACTTTAATAGGTTAGTTAGTTGTTTTGTTTACTTACTTTAGTAGGTTAGCTGGTTGTTCTTGTTTTCTTGCTTTAGTAGAATAGTTTCTTTCTTGTTTATTTACTTTCTTTCATAGGGTAGTTTCTCATTGAAAGTAGGATGGAAAGTTAAAGTAGTTTTCTTTTGTTATTTGCTTATTTTTATGCTTAATATCTTCTTTTGCTTATTGTTATGAACTAGTTTTCTTTACATAGGGTTTTTACTTTCTTTCTTATAAATATCCATTGACCCTTGGCCCAAAATTACTTAGGTTACATAGTTTCAAGTTGCTTAGTAGGGTTTTATCATTAGATAGCTTTGCTTGAATAGATTAGCCCTTAGATATCTACCTTCCTTAGTTAGACTATACTACTACTAGCCCTTCTACCTTCAGCATATATTTTGCTACAACTCTAAGTTTACTTACCCTGGGTTGAAAATTTAATTCAGGGTTTTTAGTGTGTTTTTAGTGCATATACAACACCCATTATCAACTATCAGAAGAATGGAATTGTGTTTATGTGATTTGAGAGGCAATCCCACAACAAAATCCATAGAAATAACTTCCCATTTCGACATAGGGACATCATGCGGTTGTAGGAGACCTATCGGGTGGTGGTGGTCAGCTTTAACTTGTCGACACTCTAGGCACTTGGAAACAAAATGGACTACATCATGCTTCATGCCTACCCAGAAAAAAATATGCTTCATGTCTGCGTACATTTTCTTCACAACCAGCTGCGCACAATAAAGTGCTCTATGGGATTCCTTGAGTATGATGCTTCAAATATCCCCTGCCTCAGGGATGAACATCCTTCCTTTATATCTTAATAGTCCATCTACTTCCAGGCTATATCCTTCCTACTTTGGATCTAGCTGCCTTCCACTCTAGAGGGTTGAAGTAACCTTTAAATACTATATATCTCTAATTTGTCCCGACACATGCTCCCTAATATTGACTTTTAATGGTACAAAGGAGAAGACACGTGGTCTCCTACTAAAGGCATATGCGATCACATTTTCCTTTCCCTTGATGTACAAAATTCCAAAATCGTACTCACTCATAAACTCACTCCATCACCTCTACCTGGAATTGAGATCCCTTTGAGTTAAGAGATGTTTTAAACTTTCATGGTCCATTTTGAGCTCAAAGTTTCACCCCACTAGACAGTGCCTCCAAAGTTTTAGAGTTAGCATTACAACTGCCATCTCTAAATCATGAGCATCGTAAATATCCTCATATTTCTTCAAATTCCTTGACACATATGCTATCACTCCTCCATCCTGCATTAGAAAGACCCCAAACACTTGCTTCGAGGCATCCCTGGAGACTGTGAAGTCTTTTTCCATATATGACACCCGTAGAATTGGTGCACTAGTTAATAACCTCTTAATATCACGAATGCACTATCGCATTATCATGTCCATTCATACCGAACCCCCTTGCAATGCAAAGTGGTGATGGGGTTTGCTATTTTAGAGAACCCTTCCACAAATCTCCGATAATAACCCACTAGCCCCATGAATCTTCTTACCTCATGAGCATTTTTCGGCACTGGCCATTCCATAATGGCCTTTGCCTTTTCTGGGTCCATAGAGATTCCTTCAACAGAAATGATATGACCTAAATAGTGAATTTTTTTCTGGAAGAAAGAACACTTCGACAAATTTCCATACAATTTGTTCTTTGTAAGGTGAAACAATACCACTCACAAGTGTTCCTCGTGTTCTCTTTCATTCTTGGAATAGATGAAGATATCATATAGAAAGACCTATACAAGGTGGTCTAAGTACTTTCATAATACACCATTCATGAGGATCGTGAATACTACTAGCGCATTGGTCAAAATAAAAGGTATTACAATGAACTCGTAATGCCCAAACCGAGTTTGGAATGTCATTTTAGCAATATTGCCTTCATGAATCCTTAACTGGTGATACCCTGATCACAAATCAATTTTTGAGAACATTGTTTCTCCTTTCATCTAATCAGAGAGATCATCTATCTGTGGCATTGGGTACCTATTTTTCACTGTAGCATGGTTCCATTCCCTATAATCTATACACAGTTGTAAGGAACCATCCTTCTTCTTCGCAAAAATTACTGGTGCACCCCAAGGTGAGACACTAGGCCTTATTAGCCCTAATTCAAGTAGTTATTTCAACTACATCTACAAATCACAAAGTTCTGGTGCTTTCATCATATACTGAGTCTTGGAAATTGGCTCTACACCAAGTTTTAGCTCAATGATGAAATCAAGCTCCCTCTTAAGAGGTAACCCTGGAAACTCTTTCGGAAAAAACATCCTTAAACTCCGACAATAGTGGGTACTAATCCAAGAGGGTCCTTTCCTTTCATTGACTTATTCCACTACATATAGTCGACAACCCTGCCCCATGCAACATTTAACCTTCATGGTTGAGATAAAGCATATAGACACCTTCCTCTGTACACCATGGATATCTACTGACCTTCCTTCATTGTCAACAAAAAACACCCTTTTCGCGAAACAATCTACCATATCTCGATGGGCTTCTAACCAATCCATTCCAATGATTAATCCATGCGTCCCTAGAGCAGTGACGTATACCTTCAACCTAGTAGTACACACACCCAGGTCTACTAGAAAATTAACAATGTTAGGTCCTACCGCTTGTTTTCCCCCGAAATCCATCCCGACTTGTTTAAAGTCATCGTGATTGTAGGTTTCCAACCCAGACTTTTATAATGCAGAAGGTGAAATGAAACTATCTGTAGCACCAGAATCAAATAAAATTTTAATATTGACATGATTAGCATACCTAATGACTCCACCATTGGGGATTGATGTTCTTCCTAGAGATTATTAACCGTTGCATTAATCTAGTGGCTACTACTCACTCTTTCCATCAGGGATTTTTCTTCTCTATGCATAAATCCTGATTGCAACTCTGGGAAGTCACACTAGTAATGGGGTCCTCCACACCCCCAACATGTAACACGAAATGGAACCTGTGCACTACCCTGTGACAGTCTATGAAATGAGTTCCTTCCCCTGGATCCCCTACCCCTACTTGATTCTCCCTGAGAATGTCATGGACCTGTTTGTGTCGTTGGTGATGAGTGGGATGTTTCACTCTCTACAATTGAAATACTAGAATCAAATTTTCTAGGTGTGACTTTATTTCCATAAGGAGGTTTCCTAGAGCTTCCTCCCATGGAGAAGGTCCTAGGGGCCTTCCCCGTGAATCTACAATGTTGTAGAAAGATTGATATCATACCTCCATTTAAGCTCATGTGCTCCTCTGCATAACGTGCATTTTCAACTACTTCAGCTACTGACGACAGTTTCCACATCCGTACCATGGCCCTTATCTTAGGTTTTAATCCATACACAAAATGTTTTCCTATCATTGATCAGTATCCATGTACGAGAATATTTTACCAAATCCATGAACCTAATCTTGTACTCTTCCAAGGTTCTATTTCCCTGAACTAGAGAATGAAATTATCCCACCTGTTGTTCCTTGTAGTAAGCTAATAAATATTTCCTTCAGAACCTTTCCTCAAAAATTTCCCATGAGAAGGTGTCTGGGGTAAGGTACAACTGCCTCTCCAGGTTACCCCACCAGTTCAAGGCACTGTCCCTCAACTGAAAGATTGTTATTTTAGCCTTTGATGTGGAAGCATAGTCTCTTAAGGAGAAACATCGTGTCACTCCTTCCATCCATGCTTCCACACATTCACTAACATGACTCCCAACAAACTCTATGAGTTTGATGTTCTATATTTATATGGTGATGTCCTCGGGTGGAGGCCCTCCCTATGAATCCCTCGACAGTTCAGGGTTACCCACTCCAGATGGTGGTGGTTCCACTTTGACATCAGTTGACTGATGCTCCTTTAATGTCTCATTAATAGCCTCGAAAGAGTGAAAAATGAGAGCTAATGTAGGTGATGGTGGTGGCTTACAAAGCCTCATAAAAATAAGTAAATACATAAATAATTTCAAATCTACTTTTTTTTTAACTACGGCTACTTAGTTTAGAATCTTCTTTCTTGATATTCTTCTACCAACATAATAATTGACTATTTAGAATCATACTAACATCATACTAACAACATAATAATTAGCAACAATATAATAATTAACAACAATATAATGATAGCAACAAGTAGAAAATGCATAAGGTATTTTCCTCAACCTGAAGCTCAACCTGTTGCTTAGTTGACTTAGCCCTTTCCTGGTTGATGATTTTGTTGATGATGTTGATCCTACCCAAACTGAGTATTAACCTCCCAACCAGCTCGGAACAACCTCTCTGATTTCCTAGCTCTAATAATTCTTGCGGTTTCCTAGCCTGCGAGCCTAAAATTCCCAACAACAAATGTGTCCTTGAGAGAGTCCTCAAGCCAAACTGTTCACTCCAACTCCTTCTTTCCTTTCTTCCTCCTTCTTCCCCAAATTTTCTTACCTTCCAAAAAAAAAAAGATCCTTCCCCAAGTTCTCCCCTCTCCCTTATCCTCCTCCCTCAAATCCCACTCCCTCCTTCCATTTCTCCAACCACCTTATCCCCCATTAATTCCTCAACCACCTTATCCCTCCCATTAATTACTTCAACTACCAATTTTAATAATATTATAATAAAGTCTCCGTAAATTTGTTTTAATAATTAATTAAATTAATATTTATCATTCATGATAATTATATAGTTAATTAGGGTTGTTACAGAATCCTCAAACATCAAATCAACTAATTTAATCTTCCTCTAATCACTCATATAGGGATAAGGAGACACCCTATAGCCACATAAAATGAGAAACAAATTTTGGAAAAGGAGTTTCCAGACTAAAGGTGATGTTTCTCAAAGAATTACAAGGAAAGGAGTCTTGCTTGATGCTGACAACATAACTTCGCACCAAGGGACTTGTCTCTCCTTATCCCCCCATAGTTGTTTTATATATTCCCAAAGAGGTTTGGGGAGTTTAATTACGTTCTGTAGGGGAAAGGGTAGTTGGGAAATGAGCCCAATCGAAAAACCCTTCGCGAAAACACGTGATTATATTATTTTTCACTGAATTTGAGGGAATCCATAGGTCTCAGTGAGTAAAGTCACAGATGTTCACGTGTTGCACTAGGAAAACCAATGGATATGCTCTTAGAGAATGTTTTTTCAATGATTTTTGAGAGTTATTTTGGGGAAAAGTATAGCAAACATTGGGAAAGGGTTTGGCCATGGAACAAATGAATAGGTGTGGAATTTTGTGTTATAACATATATATAGTCTTCTTTGTCTCCTAATCCCTACACATACAATGCTGACATTTCTAATATTATGCCCCTAGATTGATGATTATATGTTCAACAATCAATTCAATTAATTAGCTAGAAAGTTTTAGCTTCGTTTATAGGGAGATGATACAAGGGAGTATCACTTCTATGGCTTACTTTTACATGCTTTATAATAGAATGTTTCTTTGTGTGATTTATTTATTTCAAAGTAATAGCATATTATATTTGAAGGGACAATGAATGGTAAGATGCAGAGGTGTCTTTGCTTCACAATTTTTGAAGAAGGTTCTGGCTTGACACATTCACTTTGGTGAGTACACACTCTCTCTAAGTTCTAAATATATGTTAGTACTATATGAATAGATATAGAGACTCTAGAGGTATATTTAGGGGAATAAGTAGAGTAGTTTCACCAATTAAAAAAAACCCTTCAAATAAGAACTTGTTGGAAGGAAAATCTATGAATGAATGAAAGGAAGGTACAATTACAAAAGGTAGTTCCACCAAGAAGAAACCTACTACAAGTGCAACCAAGAAGCTTGTTGTTCCACCAACAAATCCTACAATAAATCTAGAGGTTGTAGGCTTCTCATATCATTAAAATGAGAATGAGGAGGAAGAATTCAATCCAATCATAGAACCAAAGTCTCCACACATACCTTCAAAATACAGTGCATTCAATAACATACACATGGTTGAAGGAAAATGAGACATACACACCAACAATGGAGGTGAATTACATATAATTGAAGAGGTAGCTTTTATATTCTAATAGTATATCCTGAGACAAATGTGAAAATGAAGAATATCAACCCCTCAATTTTACCTCACTTACATGGGATGGTAAGACATGATTCTAACTTCTTTCTTTTTTAATTTGATATTATTTGTTGTAGCTATGATTATACCTTTGATGCTCTAAAGTCAAGGTTATTCCCAACCACCCTTAAAGATTTATCTCTCTGTTGGTTAATGGGTTTGGGTGGGGATGCCATTAGAACATCGGAAAAATGCACAACACTTTTAGTAAGAAATATCAAGACTATTGTAAAGTTAGGGAATTAAGAGAAGAAATCTTTAAAATGACATAAAAAGAGGAAGAAATCCTCAAGTATTATGTTGAGAAATTCTTATATAATATTCAAATAATAAACAACACAAGTTGTAATTAGAAACAATTGGAACCATTTTCTTAAGAGGTGTATTAGATGAATGAACACATTTACTCAATTTAATGGGATCTGGTTATGTTTCTCAATTAATCTTTGATGAAATTTGCGATTTTTATAGAAGATATTATTGAGTCCAGGCTATATCTAGTAAAGGACTAAGGGAAACTCTCTCTAAAATAACCAAATCTGCTACAAGTGGTGTCACCAGGGAAGAAATAGGAAATTTGCTTGAAAATTTTAAGATTTATCTTCTTGGAACTCTAAGTTTACAGTTATATACTTTGAAATTTAAAAAGAAACATGAATATTAAAAATAAGATATTTCTATTTTTTGTCCTAAATATAGAGAAAAACATCAATTAAGAGAATGTCCTCTTGAGTCTATTAAAATTTGTGCCATTTGTGCAGGATACAATCAACAAATTAGTGCCCCACTCTACCAATACTCAAAGCATCATAATAGGGGGAGAATAAATCAACCAAACAATTATGTACACTTTCACCAAAAATACCTTGGAAACTAACAACACTGAGTATGAATTCAAACCCCACATATCAATTTAACTCATACTTTACTAGTCAACAACACACACCACAATTCTTTGATCCTACCATGCCTTGGAAACAATGTCACTGACAAAAGGTTCATAACCATCCTTGGTAACAAGGATTAAAGGGACCCAACTATGGGAACATCCCTGCCTATACTTATCCTACACCCTCAAAACCATCATACCCCATTCCACCACCTCAGTAGTATCCACAACAACCATATCCTCAAAACATTCCACCACCACCTAGACAATTAAAAATCACACAACCCCAACAACTACAACTTCCATACTAACCTCCTCCAAGAACTACATAGTTTCCTACTCAACCACTTCCTAACCCCAATAATAAGGTATCTTAACAAAATTCTAACATTGAGTTACAAATGTTTCCTACCTACCCGGTTACTCCAATGGACTTACAAGAAATTCAACTTAGGTCAAGAAGGGTGCTTAATAAGGACTCTCTTACAATTTTTTAGGAAGATTCATAGCAGGAAACTTCCAAAAAAATAAACAATAATGTCAAAATAAAGAAAACTTCCCCACATTTAGAGACTCGTTAGTCATCCAAGTTTCCTCCTTATCGAGAGAGGCTAATCTTGGAGAAACCAATCGTTCATCCTGAATTTGACTCAATCTATGAAATGATGAATGTTTTCATCAAATCCCCTTTATTGCAATCCATTAAAGACATATCTATATATGTCAATACCATTAGGGAACCATGTGTAAAGAAACCCTAATAAAAGAAGGTAGAACCAACAAAAATTCAGTTTGTGGGGAGATAAATAGACCTCATGTTAGGACAAAGCTTTGTATAAAAATATCAAGACCCTAGAACCCAATTTCTTCAGTACGCATTAATATTCTTCTTGTTCTAAAAATACTTATTGATTTAGAGGCTTCCTTCAATATCATGACACTGCATACCATGGAACAATTACAGTTACTTAACCTTCATGCTACACCTATTGTGTTAGAATTAGTAGATAGATCCAAGATCAAGCCATAAGGTATCTTAGATTATGTGATTGTTTCCTTAGACTCATGGGAGTATATTTTTGACTTTACGGCATTGCAGACCAAAATCCCTTCAGGAGGAAATCCCATGATCTTGGTAAGGCCATGGTTGACCAACGCAAATGCATTTATTGGATGGAGCTCTAGGAACATGCTTATTTATCATGGAGACTCGATGAGAAATCTAACTCTATTTCCTCCAAAACAATCCTCTCGTGATCTTGAAAACACTCCATGAATAGACACTAGCAATAGTGGTGAGGAAAATATTCAATCCATTTCTGCAATAGATCAAATCATGCAATTCAAAGAGCTAAAAGAAGAGAATCAACTTCAAATCTTTTTAGTTAACCTAGATCCCTTGTAGAATTTTGATTTACCTCTTGATAATATATTTAGCTTAAAAACATTCAAGAAAATTATTATTTGACTAATTCATCATCACTACAAATTTCTATAGTAGCCACTGATATGACAAATAAATCACCATTCCTATTGATATCAGTGTAGGTAAATTGTTATACATAAATTATCAACTTCACAATTCTCAACAAGAACAATTAATCAAAATGTTTAAAAAACATATCGATGCCTTTGCATGGAGATATCAATATATGAATGGAATTCACCCTGACACTTCCACCCATGATATCTATATTCAAGAGAATGCCCAACCCATTAGGCAACAACAAAGGTGGATGAACCCTGCTCTTAAGAAAATTGTCAAAAAAGAATTACAAAAATTGCTAGATGCCTAGTTTATCTACCCTATTTCAAACAACCAGTGGGTCTCAACCCTTGTCATTGTTCCCAAAAAGAATGGTAAGTGGCATATTTCTATCAATTACCATGAACTTAACAATTCAACTTTAAATTAATATTTCCCTCTTCCATTTATTGACCAGGTGTTAGATACACTATAATACCCCGATTTTGAGTACCTAAATTAAATAATTTGTTTTATTATTTTATGAAAGAAAGGAGTTCCCAAACAATTAAAAGAGATCGAAGTGCCTAGGAAATGTAATACTTGATCATTATTAATAATAAAGTACATCATTGGATGCAAGATGGAAAAGGACAAGAGTTGTACGGGGATATGATTCCACGAGAGAGGGGGGATTAAGGGGATAATCCTTTTATCATATTTTATTTACCCATAATTGTTTTAATTGAGAGAAGTGGTTACATGAGCTTCTTGGGGGAAAGGCCACGTGGTTCTTAATTTCATGTAATTATATAAAACTATATGGTGCGATGGTTGTGGGTTCTTCTTCATTTACTCTTTCACTTTTCATTCACTCTTTATTCATTCATTATTCCCATTCATCCCAATATTGGCTTGAACAAGAAGGAAAACAAATTGTTGGAAGAGGATCCATTGCTTGTGGTTGTGCTATTTTTTGGTGCATTCCAACCATTAATTGATGCCTTCATGTACGAGATGCATTGGCATGTGATGAAACTTATTGACAACTACGAATCCTAAGAGTCCCAGCATGGATATTTTGAAACTAATGCATTGAATACCTAGAAATAAGTGGACAACATAAGGGACTACATGGTAGTGAAAGGGCATTCATTATCTTTGGGTGGTGCAAGATGGGGAGAAGAGGGTTGGTGTACTTTTGATTGTTGTGTGTGAGAAACTTGTGAGAGATTAAGTGCTAACTAGTTTGGGGAAGTTGAGTGTTGTCTTGGAACCTGTCCTTATGTATTCATAGCCCTAACTCAGGGGTGACCTGCTATTGAGATTTGGAACAAAAGAATCTATGGTTGGTTGGAGTGTCCTTGGTCTACAGTCGGTTGCTGATTGAAATTGTTTAAGATACGTTCTCTTTTTCATGGTTTTCTTTGATGTGTATTTATTTATTATGCATATTAATTATTATCTATGATATGTGATCTGTTTAGACTATGCCTGGTTGTTGTTTATTGGTGTGCATGGCATGTTAATAACCAGTTACAATTACCAAGAATCTCGATGAATGCATGTGTACATTTTGTGCTTCTTTATATAATTAATGGATATCATAAATGAAAAATAGCCCTAGATGGAGAAATTAGAGGTGCCCGAGTAGTGGGTATGATTCTGATAAGAGTAAAGAGAAAACAAAATTGGTTTGTTGACCTATGTGTGTTATGGATTAGTATTATAGCCCTAGGTTTACAACACCGGACCTTGAAGGGGCCTGGTATAGAAATTATTGCAGTATTTATTGAATCAATGAATGGATATTAGACAACATAGAGGTGTAACAATGTTCATAGCACCTTAGATATAGTGCTCGAGAAATCCATCATGTCATTAGAATCCCAACTAACCTTCCCTTCATAATATGAGCCTCTGATTCGACAGTCTTCCCAACAAAGAAACCAACTTACAAAAATTCTCGATCAAGCTTCCAAGTGTGTTATCCACTGTCAATTTGAGGATTGTATAAATAATTGTTCCATGTTCATGTGGGGAAAGGTGGATGAATAGTTTATAAACAAATTCTAAACCTTTGTGACATGTGCGAGAATCATGGAGAGTCCCAGAAAACCAAGGAGTTGGGCCTTCTTTACATTTGATTTCCACGTCAAATGCCCAATCTGTATTCCCATTCAATGCCCCATCATCCTTTGTAATTTTATAGTTTTTGGTCTATGATACACCCTCATTTCCATGTGTTAGTAGACGGTTATGCCAAGTGGGTCCATGGGCCCCTGTTAGGATTAGGCCTTTGGATGGTCTCCCTTAACTAACAACCATTGGATATGAGGGTGGATAGACCTGCATCATTGATCAGAGGACATTTTCATTGGGATGTCATAGTGCAGGTTTGCATGGATACTGATGAAGTTGGATTTTGATAGTTGTTGATCCATCATAGAGTGGATTTAGAGACATTTACACTGTTGGATCTATTGTGGTGAGAGTCATCAAAGTTCAAGGATCAAAGTAACCTTAGATGCATGAAGTGGAGGCACTCTAAGAGTGAAGGAGGACCTTTGATCAATGTGAGTGTTTGTTTGGAGATATTTCTACAATTGGATCCATTAAGGTGAGTGTCATCGGAGTCCTAAGATCGAAGTAAACTTGTATGCCCAAAGTGGAGGCACTCCGATGGGAGGGACTTCGAGAGAAAAGGAGGATCGTTTGTTTATCGAGAATTATTCCAATGATCTTAGACGTATATCTAGTGGGGTTCAAGCAAGAGGACAGAGAATGGTTATGTCATGGTTATGTGGTGTGACAGCTTGGATGTCAAGGTGATGAGGATGCTAGCATGGAAATCAAGGTACTTAGAGGATGATACATGTCGAAAGTTGGTTGGTCGACAAGATAAGAGTGGGTCCAGTTGGGAATGGATGCCTTAGGCCTTCGCTTTGAATATTATCCCTCAAATATCCCAACTGAGAGAATATCAATCATTCATTAGAGGGGTCTTGGTTAGAGTGAGATGCATTTCTAGAGGGGGGATGCACTCTGATTGGAGGAACTCTGAGAGATACCCAGAGTTGTTGATTACTTAGGTACTAACCTTAGTCGTTGGATCCAAGTGATTGGGATATTGTTGGGGTAAATTCAAGGAATGGTCTTCATCGTTGATTAGGGAGTGGGAGCAAGGTAACGATAGTCATCGATCTGTCATGGGTCACACATGGCCGAGTAAGAAGAATTAAAGGGATGGAACTTAATTGACGATACATTTTGAAATATGAGTGAATCCTGACCATTGGGGGATGAGAATAAGGATCATTTGATATGTCTTATTGAACACAATTGTAGTGCAATGGTCGGAGTGGTCAGCGAGACCGAAGTGAACGTACTCCAATTGGAATAAATTCGAGAAGAGATTTGAGTCACAGAATGTCAAGAATACAAGATACGACCTCATTCATAGATCTCACGGGTCCCATTTGTATCCTATAGAATGGGATATAAGGGAGGTGGTTAACCATCATTAAAGTGGATACTTTGAAGAAATCAGAGTCGCTGGTTTTCCAACTCTGAGGACCGTTAGATCTGCCATAGGATGTCATCAAAATACGTCTTTTGGAGTGGGGAGTGAAGGCGGGAGTGGATGCACTTTGACAGAGAAGACTCTAACGATAAGGAAAGGATCTGAATTAATACAAACCATTGATTGGGGGACCAATGGAGTAGGTGGAATGTGCCACGTCAGTTTCTGATTTGTTGACACATAAGGTGAGACAAGTGACCAAGAGCCACATGGATGCCATGTGATAAGAAAGTGGAAATTAATGAATTAAGACCTAATAAATTTCATAAGGACATAACTATTTTCCCGGAGCTTTAAATTAATCAAGAAAATAGATGTTCGAAATCTTTTGGAGAGAGGAATCTAAAAATGCACCTAGAAAATTGCTTTGAGCAAACAAATTCATAGCCATTTCAGAGTAAGATGACCGTGGCCATA